>JAXIVJ010010197.1:0-48161 GCA_036785665.1 Chirona hameri
TCTCTCTCTCTCTCTCTCTCTCTTCCTACTTCCCCACTCGCCCGCTCGCTTGTTCTCTATTATTTCCCTCCGTTTTCGTTTTAACCCCTTCACTTCAACTGGGTCTGTTCAAATTTTACAGCGTGACCAAGACGCCATCAATATCAACCAGATTTTGCGCCGGTCATCCTCGCCTCCCTCCACCTTCCCTCTGATCTGTGCACGCTTGCCTGCCTGTCTATCCCTCTTCAGTGACGTACCAAAACACTCAGGCTTCAGCAGCAGGTGCTGCTGCTGGTGGCGGCCGAGGCACGTGCGTGGGTGCAGGTGGTCAGGTACACTGACCGGCTACGGCTGGCCACGACTCAGATAGGCACACACGCGCGGTGGCATGACTGCCATGTGAAGCCAGGTATGAAGACGGGTGTTGGAATGAATAGGAAGAGAATCGTGGATGAGTTGATACGACGGTGTCATGAACACTGTCTGTTGCAAAGTTCTTGGAGACCTTGGTACAATATGTATCGTTGTTACAACTTTGGGTTGGGACTGGGAGTTCGAGCTGGAGCGAATCAATCCTTAATGTCTGTATTTGAGCATGTCTTCAGTCTTTTCCAAGTAGCATCCCGTTAAAGAAAAGGCACAGTTCTGTGATCTGATATAATATGCTAAAGACTGTAAGTTATCGCCCTCTTGTGCGATAACTAACATTTTGTCTTTTTCTATTCTCTCTCTGATTACTTCTCCTTTCCATTTTATACCGTTCTCTTTTCAAACACTCCTTCATATAATTTTTCTTTATCTTCTTTTTAACTTCTCTTTATTTTGTTTTTGATTCGTCGTCAATCTCTCTTCCTGCGCACCACCTCTCCTCCCCTCTCCCACTCTGCCGCTCTCTCTGGGGCCGGTGGCGCTCTGTGAACAGTAGGCTCGACTCGGCGCTCGTCGTGTTCCGCTCCCCTCTCCATACATTATGGAGTGGGCGCTGCGCCGGGACGGAACCGCGCCGCCAAACACGGCCGAGGCCCACCGCCACCGCCGCCACCGCCGTTACCGCCGCCGCCGCCACCACCGCCGCCGTTACCGCCGCCGCCACCACCGCCGCCGCCGCCATCACCGCCGCCGCCCCTGCCACCGATATCACCGTGGCACGCCAGTTCCTAAGCCAACTCAGCGGCAACCCACGGCAGCCCCTGGTTGCCAGGTGTTGCCCAGCGCTGCCAGATGTTGCCAGACGGTGTTGCGAGGCGGGGAGGCGGGGATGAGAGGCGCCGTGGAGGAACACACACAGAGATGACCAGCATCCGGCCGGCCTGACCGCCGGATCGGGGCCGGATCGGGGCCGGCCTGACCGCCGGATTGGGGCCGGATAGGGGCGCGATCGGGCCGGCCTGACCACCGGATCGGAGCCGGATCGGATCCGGATCGGATCCGGATCGGATCCGGATCGGATCCGGATCGGATCCGGATCGGATCCGGATCGGATCCGGATCGGAGCCGGGTCGGAGCCGGATCGGAGCCGGATCGGAGCCGGATCGGGGCCGGATCGGAGCCGGTAAACCGCCGGCGGTCGTGACCAGCAGCCGAGAGACCGTGCCGTTCGTACGCTGAGGCTGCGCTGGCGCTGAGCTGTCCGTGAGATGTCCGTGTGGTGATATCAAGATGTCCGTGTGACTATGGAGAGATGTCCGTGTGGTGATAACAAGATGTCCGTGTGGTGATGTCCGTGTGGTGATAACAAGATGTCCGTGGGGCGATGTCCGTGTGGTGATAACAAGATGTCCGTGTGGTGATGGGGCGATGTCCGTGTGGTGATGAAGCGATGTCCGTGTGGTGATAACAAGATGTCCGTGTGGTGATGGGGCGATGTTCGTGCGGTGAAAAATCGTGCGGTGATGGAGCGATGTCCGTGTGGTGTGTTAGCATTGCTGTGGCGCTTACTGTGCTTACCACCGCTGCGTTCTACATGGATTTTCGCGTTTTGACGGAGCCGACGTTGTCCATATAACCGGCGGTTTCCAGGCGGAGATGGTCGTCACCAGTAGTCTGTCCTGCATCCCCGGTAGCCATAGGAGCTGTTTGTGGGGGCTGCAGCCGGACTGGAAGCTGTTTGTGGGATGCAGCCGAACTGGAAGCTGTGTGTGGGCTGCAGCCGGACTGGAAGCTGTTTGTGGGGCTGCAGCCGGACTGGAAGCTGTTTGTGGGGCTGCAGCCGGACTGGAAGCTGTTTGTGGGGCTGCAGCCGGACTGGAAGCTGTTCGTGGGCTGCAGCCGGACTGGAAGCTGTTTGTGGGGATGCAGTAGGACTGGAAGCTGTTTGTGGGGCTGCAGCCGGACTGGAAGCTGTTTGTGGGGCTGCAGCCGGACTGGAAGCTGTTTGTGGGATGCAGCCGAACTGGAGGCTGTTTGTGGGGCTGCAGCCGGACTGGAAGCTGTTTGTGATGTTAAGCTGCAGCCGGGTCCCTGTTTGTGAGCTGCAGCCGGTCTGTGAGCTGTTTGTGGGCTGCAGCCGGGCTGTGAGAGCTGTTTTTGTGGCTGCAGCCGGGCTGTGGGAGCTGTTTTTGGGGCTGCAGCCGGTCTGTGAGCTGTTTCTGGGCTGCAGCCGGGCTGTGGGAGCTGTTTGTTGCGTTAGTCTGCAGCCCCTCCCCCGCTTTCCCTGATTAGCCGCCGGGGAGTGCCGGGGCTCATTACCGGCTCTGTGGTGTCACAGATTGGCATCTGTCTCGCCTCCCGCCACAATCCCACACCAATCCGGCGGTGGTGGTGAGGCGTGCACGGCCAAACTGGAAACCGCAACAAAACTTGCTGGAGCATAGCAATGTTTTTTTTTTAATTCGTGGCTTGAATAACTATAAATACGCAAACATTATATGGAAAGCCTCTATAAACAACCGGCCCGATTGTGTCTAATGAATTACGAAATTTCCCGGTACACCTTTTATAAAATGAATTATACAATCCGGAGAGATTGTTTCGTCATTTGCCACATTTACGAACAGAGTCCAGCCGACAGTCACCAGCCGCCAGCCGACAGCCACCAGCCCCGAGCCGACAGTCACCAGCCCCGAGCCAACAGTCACCAGCCGCCAGCCGACAGTCACCAGTCGCCCGCAGACGGCTTAGCCGGCCTCGTATAGTGTGCTGCGGGAAATCAGATTACCACAGCAGCAATGTGTGCCATGCGCCCAGTGGCGGTCCAAGGACGCGCGCCGCGGGGTCACTCGGCTCCGATTTATTTATTGGCAACGTGTGATGGAAGGAAAGCATGCTTTGCAAATGTGAATTGCATGTTGCACATGTTGCAAACGTTGATTGCAAATGATATTGCACACTGTACTGCGGAGGGCACCTCTGCGGTGGATGAGACAAAGTCCAGACATCTCCCTCCCCGGTGGGCCTCTTTACGAGTGAGACGGTGCACATTAGCCCACTGCGGTTTGGTGGGCTGGGCCGGCCGACAGATGTGCTGCCGTGCTGAGAGGCTTCGAACGGGAGCTCGGCGACTGGAGAAAGTGTTGCGTGTCAGCCCAGCTCAGCAGCGCCGTCCGAGCCTTGTAAACCGGCCACGTATCATGCGCCCGGCACGGCGCTAAAAACCGACACCAACAGCCGCCGCAACACGCCGCGCCGCCGCTCACAATGGCCAACTTTCACCGCCGGCGAGACCCACAAACACGACCGCAGCCCTCTCATGTATGTTATAATCAGGGATTAGGGCTGCTCGCGGCCTGGATCGGTCGTCCCCGGCCGACGGCGCGATGGAGGTCAGGCGTGCACCGCCGCCGCCGCCGCTGCCGCTGCCGCTGCCGCTGCCGCTGCCGCTGCCGCCGCCGCCGCCGCCGCCGCCGCCGCTGTCGCTGCCATGAACAGCGCACGGCGCGCGGCGCGCGCGAGTAAACCGCTCCGAGGTCACGCGCGCCGCAGCCGAGGTCAACCCAGGCGCCGTGATGCCCCCCCCCCCCCCGCAGGCAGGGGGTCGTGTGGACAGACTGCGGGGCGCGAGGCCGGACGGGTGACGGGGCGCGAGGGGCGCGAGGCCGCACGGGTGACAAATGGCAGTGACGCGGCTGGGACAGAAACCCGAGACCGGCGGTTTGTCGCGGTTTGTTCTGGTGTGGCTGCGGTGGCACGGGGTCAAAAGGTGGCCGGTGATGGCGGGTCGGCACGTGCCGGCACAGGATAGCTGCCAGCTGATCTCTGGCTGGCTCCTATAAGAACCTGTGGTGCTGCACAGGGTGGCCACTGGCCAGCCCCCGGATGGCTCGGGGCCTGACCCATCCTTCACCGCCAGTGGCAGTGGCGTAATGGTGATTTACAGACCCAAGCAGGGTCATATGTGCCAACTCAAACCAACCCCTCGGGCTCGGCCTCGGTGCCGACTGTCGCCAGTTTGGGCTCTGGGCCACGCCGTGGAGCTGCCATGGAGCAGCTCTGTGCCGGCCAGCGGGCGGGCTTTCACCACGGCGACCGGCACCGGCTACAGCCGCTCAGCCGGTCCACACCTGTTCCCAAGGTGGTGACGGGGCCGGGGCGCCATCATCTCAACACACCCATACGCTGCCACCAGCCGCGACCATAGGAACATGACACAACCATAGGGGGCGGGCCGCTCATCACTGGCTCGGCGGCTAGAGACGCTTCTATAAATACATTATTTCTGTGTATGGAGCTGAGATCCCAAAACCTCAAAAAGGATCTCAAAACCTTGGCGATCATCAGGAACAGCACACTAAGTGCCATAGCAGGCGATATGTGGCAGATAATCGGCAATTTCACGACGGAAGGACGAGATAACAGGCGATTGATACTCACTGGCGGATCCAGAACGGTGGTGGTGGTGGGTGGTTGGGGGGGGGGGGGGATCCCAAAAAGTCTCACACAATTCTGAAATTTCATCGGAATTCACTTGCTTATGCATTGATAGCTGATTTAAAACACACTTTCCTTAGTAAAAGTTGCTTAAATTGTCTTCTATATCAGGAAATGTGTCAATTTTGCACCGATTTCAGGCGGTGGGGGGGGGGGGGGGCATGGCCCCTTTGCCCCCCCCCCCCCTGGATCCGCCAGTGTTGATACTTGTAGTGAAACCAACCGAAACCCAAGCGAGGATGGCCGAGTATTATAAGCGGTAAGAAACCAACGTCTTGGCGAGACGGTACAATGCCCATATGCACTCTCTCGCTCCGCCACATCGAAGCCGCTAATGACCTGCTGTCGGCTGCCTCCGTGTGGTATATCTGGGTCCGGTTCTGGTCTATTGGACGGAGCGCTTTCCGCCTCATCGATTACGACGGAACCCCGAGGAGACTCGTTCAGAGTGCTTTTTACTGTAACCAATAGACAGCTCGTCGGCTTCCTGGCGATTGGGGGCAGCGCGGCAGTCCCTGTACCGGCACAAGCTCACAGCTGAGCGGTTTTTAGTGAGAGCTCAGGAGCAGCGGGGGTAAAACACGACCCACTCGACAGAACGCACCTGCAGCCTCGCCACCGGGCGACCCTAGCCTGGCGTCACGCGTTTCTCTCTGAAGTGCCGCGTCGCCTCATTTCTCAGCCTCCGACGCGATGATTAGTTCACTAAGCCGACCGTGACTAACCCCGCCGTGCCGCGGCCCGCGTTGCCAGCTGGTGACTGAGTTATGCGGCAGGGACACTTGGTATCGCGTCCCCGCCGTCTGTCAGATCGCGCCGCGTCAGCTGGCAATACCGCCGTGACGTCCCCTCCGTCCGGGGCAGGATCAGCGCCGGCGGCAGTTCTCCTCATTTAGTGGGGATCAGAGGCGCCATTCCCTCGCCGGGGCCGCCGCGCCGCCCCGGATTCGCCGCGGCTTCCGCTGCGGAGGATTCGCCGCGGTTTCCGCTGCGGACGCGCCTAATCTGCCGCAGAGCTCTCCGCCCGGAAGCCAATTTATCCGGACAGTGCAGATAGTGAGCGGCGGCGTCGGGCGGCGGTACGCACAGGATATGAAGCAAACGCACAGTGCAAAATATTCGACGCAGTGAAATTGCCGTCGTTTTGTCAATATATCTGTAGGCGGACGATGGCAGAACGTTCAGTATTGGTATGGGATTCAGACTGATGAGAGGCTGGCAACTTCAAAGCTGCGAGAATCGCGCACCTGCGATGTGTAACCTTCCACAGTTCGTACTGAAGTGACTGAAGGTTCGTGACTGGAGGAGCAGCATCCAAGCTCGATGTTTTACAAAATAAAACCTATAGAGCACGGGAATATGCATTTGGTTCCAAAAAGTCAAGTTTTCTGAACCGCTTCATGGTGTTATTTGCATATAAGCTTTCCAAAAAGGAGACATCTGTGACGTGGGAGCAAGTGGTTCGTGGATGTCATGGTACCACATCAACTCACAATAAATAATAAGGGGTAGAGCTTCTTATCAAACTACATCATCTAAGCCGGTGTTATTTTGCGGTACTTGAATAGCTGTCTGAGAGGAACGTGGGCGTCATTCCGCTCTTTTTCGATTCCAAACTAATGTGAAGTTGCGGCTCTATGCACTTTAAGCCAATAGCGACGCAATGCAAGTTGACTTTGAAAGCTGGTTTTGGCACTGGCGGATCCAGGAGGAGGGCGACAGGGGCAAAATCCCCCGCCCCTCATTCCACGCTCAACAGGGGCCGCAATAGAAATTAGCCCCCTCCCCAAATCCGCTGAAACTGGCGATGAAACATGGGTCTGACTGCGAAAAATAACTTCTTTCGAGAGAAAAAAAATAGTTATTTTTGCCTTGTTCGTGTTTCCTCTATTTGGTAGCATTTTAGTAGCAGTAGGGAGAGTGGCGCGTGCATATTTGGAAATGTCGAATACAAAATCCGGACCCATCATACTCAAAGATCCATAAAGTTAACCAAAACTAAAGATATTGCTTTGCAATTCGGTTTGGGTATTGTCTATACATCGTTCTCCAATATATATTCCGATTTTGAATATGTTTGGACATTTTTATTTTGTGGATTTTTGCTCTCCAAAAAAATCAGTTTTGCATCAAATTATATCAAATATCAAATCTTATTACAAAGCCGGAATATATATTGGAGAGCCAAGTATGGACGATGTCAAAACCGAATTTAAAAGCAATATAGTGTTGACAATATAGTGTTGATAATAAGTGTTGACTGACTTATGGCTCCCTATGTATGATGAGTCTGGATTTTGTATTCGACATTTCCAAATAGGTATGCGTGGCGCGCCTGGCGCTATTTTTGATCTGAAGCGATTCGCAACCAACGTAAGTAAAAAAAAAACGTCGCGTTTTGGCGCCAAAGCGGTCAGCGCGGAACAGCGTGCGGGGAACGCATTTCGAGACAGTTTTTGAGGAATTGTGACTGGGATTTGGGTATCGTTGTTTTCCTTTTCCTTGTTAAAGGGAATAGGTCACCTTGAAAGTTGTCTTGAAATTCAACCATACGGTGCATCTTGAGCTCAAAACTACGAATGTGACTTTGGTTTGGACAACTGATGGATATATGTGGAGAAAGAAGTAAGTTTCTCTTTGTATTTCACGAGAAATCGTACGATGACAGCTGGCGTTCTGGCTCCGCCCCGCTCCGCCTGACGCCAAGTACAGTATCTGACAAAGGGCCGCCGCGCCGCCCGGGTGGCTGAGCGGATATTGACGAGGCGTCGTGATCAGACTACGTGCCAGAGAGTGTACCTGCCTCCGGCGGCGAGCGTTCATGTCTAGATCGTGGCCCGGAACAGCGGACATGAAACCGGTTCCACTAGTCCTGTGTCGAAATTACTTAACGTAGGGAGGTAATTTTTTCACCACAACCCATTTTTAGATCTGCTCTACACATCTGCTATCTCAGTCCAAAACCCCATGCTAAAGGTGAACTATTCCCTTTAACATGTAGCCAAATAAAATTCACACTTCGTGAATGTGTACCTATAGTTAATATTTTTAATTGTCAAGGTCATTTGAAATTACTAGCTTGGGATGGCTACTTTGGCCTCAAGTCATACCTATCCAGACTCAAATATTGTCAGGAACCAATTTTAAAGCTGTCACACATTTTGCACCATGCCTACATATCCAGGTGCATTTCATGGGTGCTATGAGTAGAGGTCTAAAACAATAGCCTTTCCAACTAGTAAAGATCAGACTCAGCATGAACTCAGCTACAAAATGTTTGAAAGCAACAGAAAAGGTAAAGTTGGCTTTGTCTGGTCTTTACCACTGGCGGATCCAGGGGGCATTAGGGGCAAATGCCTCCCCCACAGGAGCATATGGGGGGGGGGGGGGGGGGGGGGCATTACAAATGTGTATGCCCACCGTGCGTTCTTGCATTGGCTGTAAGAAGTGATAATTAGGGGGAAAACTCCCCCCCCACAGTCAATGACTTGCGCTGAGGACCCGACGCCCCCCCCCCCCCCGGTCAACGACTTTTCGCGCTGACGACCTGACCTCCCCCCCCCCGCGCTCAACGCTACTCTTCGCGTTGACGACTCGACTCCCCCACTCCGGGTCAACAACTTTTCGCTGATGAAACGGAGCGAAATTTTAGCCCCCCCCCCCCCCTCCACACACACGAACCCTAGATCCGCCAGTGGTTTTGGCACCCCACCTTTGGGGACGTACGCACATACGCCTCTGTCCCTAACCCAGTAAGGCATTATCCTTTGCAGTCCGTCAAGGTTTGTAGCAAACTTTATTTTCCACACACTCAATTCCATAATAATTATGAACGTTCACGCTGTTGACCAACTATAATTTAACGTTGATGCATATCAGTTTTAGCGGCATTTACGGCCTTTATTATGGCCGTTATTATGGCCATACCTCCCGCGGTATAATGTTTACGATACAGGTTACAGCTACCTTGATATCAGCATTGCAACATATATAATCCTCTGCATATAGCGTAGTGGGTCGAGTGATGCATAATACATGCATACAATACATCAAGCTGCTCCGCAATTAAGCGACACAAATTTTCCAAATTCGCCTGTTTCAATTCAATGACCCAACCAGCATGTGCACACATATTGCGGCATTCCCTATTCACACGTCCCGTAACTCACTCGGCACGAACAAATTTACGACAGATTCACAGGCAGTCGCGGAGCTCTGCCATGCGATTACTCAGGGCGTGCCTGTGTAAGAAGGGGCGTGCCTGTGTAAGAAGGGGCGTGCCTGTGTATAGCCGGCAAAACTGATTTCACAAAACTGCGCGTCTGGGCATACCCCGTTAACATGCCTTTATCGTTTGCGTTGTGACATCCCAGGAATGGGCACATCAGCGAAGGTGCAGTGCCTGACCCGCCACCCTGCAGGCCCCATGCAGTGGTGAAACAATCCCGGTGCAGAGGTGTACCATTCTGGCAATGGTGCGCGTGCTGTTGGGCCTTCGCCCTGACGCGTCAGGTCCATAATAATGGTCGTAATGGTCCTTCCTCCCGGCAATTATAGTGAACACGCATAACTAGCCATTGTCTAGTTATGCGTACCAGTGGACTAAATGATGTTTGAAGTGCAATGCATAGTAAGATAATCAAGTTGTTTCTTTGTCAGACTCAAAATACTATGTTGACTCATTGAGAAGCTGAGCGTTCATAAAAATCACAAACGCAGCTCAGTGGTGTTCTAGTTAACACATCCGAGGCCTGTTCCGCAGCGCTGCCGGCAGCCCCAGTCAATTTGCCTGGCAACACTTGAGCCGTGACGTCACCAATTCTACAGCGAGCCGGCCTTAGCATGGTGGCCTATGGGAAAATAGGTGGTATTCGGGTTGCAATTTCAAGCATTTCTAAAATAGTTCGTTTAGCAGATGATACATAAATATGATGCCCAAGGCCTTGCCTGTTCATATCCGGGGCCGTTTTGGCAAAATTGAGTCAAATTTTTGCCCAACAAATTGTTCTATGGAACCCTGCACGCCTTCCAATCAGACTTGTCAATGATTCATATTTGTCATGAGTTGATTCACAGTGATTCACGGACCATAATTAATGATTCAATCATGATTCAATCACTCAACATTACCATAATGAATGATTCAATCATGATTCAATCACTCAACATTACCATAATGAATGATTCAATCATGATTCAATCACTCAACATTACCATAATGAATGATTCAATCTTGATTCAATCACTCAACATTAAAGGGAAGTGTCGACTCCTTTGTCTAACTCCATTGATTTTAAATGTGCGACTCTAAGATTTTATGAGCGGGATAGGGAGGTCATGCTCTACCTGTGTGCTAATTTGCATGCACATCAGAATAGTCTGCTGTTTGACCTTAAACATATGACCTGCTCTAACTCCTTTGATTTTAAATGTGCGACTCTAAGATTTTACCAGAATGATCACTAGGTCGTGATCTATCTGTGTACCAATTTTGAAGCCAATCCAAATAGTCCGCGAATGTATTTCCGAATGTGAATGTGAATGTGAGGCACGCGTGTTGTTTATTTTGATTATAAAATGATATTTATAATATTTATTATAATTGCAAATTCCAAGTTCCAAAAGCATTAATGACTTTACGTTTCACTTTTTTAAGCGAATATAACATTTATTTTGATTTTGCATTAGGTATTATTTTTTTATAAAGCATGATGTGGAATAAAGCGGCGCCGATGCGACAGTGATATTTGGGACATGCGGAGGTCATGCAAATGTTTGTTTATGATTTAGTTTTTGATATGGTATAGCCTAGAAATTAGGAAAAGGTGGGTACCTTTTGATAATTTTTTCGTGTGAAAAAGGTGTGCGTGTACTGTGTGGTTTATGAACCAAAGTATGAGTTAGTTACCTTTTCTATGTATTTAGGTACCTACCCCTAACCCTACCAGTTCCAAGGTATTCACCTACTTAGGGCTGATTGAACAGTGGCTTTGTGCCCACTGGAGTTGGACACAAAGCCTCGCTTTCTTTACGCATAGATGAATTACAGGCTACAGCTCAGGACACAGAGCTCATATAATTGGCAATTAAGTGCCTGGTTTGTCAACAGGGCACAGATGAATGCTGGGCCGCTGGCATATTTTGTGGACAGTTTATGCTGTTCGACCAAAAAATAATGATTCTTTGAGCAATGAATGATTCAATCAGCCTATTTTATCTGTATGAAAGATTCAATCAGTGACTCACAACAGGTTTGCGCATGAGGTGAATCGATTCATGAGTCATTCATTTGAAATAAGAATGATTCAATCAAAAGTAGTCGATTCACATTGAATCATTGACAAGTCTGCTTCCAATAGCGACGGACTTTCAGCTTATCTGACGGTAATAAGCGTCAGATTTCGCCTTTATTGACGGTGCGTCAATACCACCAACCAGCGCACCCGCGGAAGCGGAGGTGCCATGCAGGCTTTTGTTACCATGGCCACCGCCGCGACTCAACTAATCGAACAACTGGCAACATGATTGATTTCTTAGTATGAACTATAATGTTTGAAATATTCAATGTCTGCCTCACTATTTTGCAACAATTCAAATCAAATGGAAATTTAGTTCTATTATTATTTCACTCTTTGAATTCAGTACCCCAGCATTTGTCTGTTTTTGTAAGAATAGAATTGATACATTTTGATGCACTGGAAGTATACTAAAAACATGTGGTATAAAACCTAGAATCTAGTGAAGAATTGGTGACGTAGGAACGAGACACATGTTGTTCTATAGCCTTGGCTGCCGGTGACACGGGAGTGCCGCTCTTCTCCATTAATCAGAGCCAGTGGAAACAGAGCCGTGGCCCGCCACAGCCCACCGCCACACGGGGCTGTGGCGGCTCTCGGGGGCCGGGGCCGCCACACCGGGAGCGACGGACGGTGGACCGCAGGCGGAGACAAAACGCCGGGAGGGACAGTTCCCAGAGCGGCCACTGAGAGGCCGGACGGAGGTGACGGCACGACGGCGGTCCGCTGATGAAGCACGGTACCCAGGGGCACCCCGTCCTGCTGATGGCACGGCGGCGGTCCGCTGACGAAGCACACACACACACACTCACACTCCGGGGGCACCCCGGCGGGTCGGCTCGACCGCGGCTGACACGCTGAGGTGACGCAGCTGACCAGTGGGCTTGGTTCAGATCCGAGTCCTCTCCCTGGCCACTCGAGTCCTCTGCGGTCTCGCCACACACCCATAAGGTGTGTCCCCGGGCCCCAGCCCGTGTCTGGCGCTGTTTGGTAACACCTCCGGATGGTGTAGCATTGCCGGCTGATCAGTATGGGTGTCGCCAAATCCCGGGAGGGCGGACCACACGTGGACCTTGACATCCATGTCATACTGGCCGGGATAGGCACCACGTCAGGGTGCAGCTCCGCAGGTGCGGCGCTCCCAGGCCCCGTAGACGGACCTAGGCCCCCTCTGCCACTCCCCGCTCCACTGCGGCGGCCGGCAGCTGAGACGGCGGCCTGGCTGTGGCGGCCGTACTGGCGGCTGTGGCGGCCGTACTGGCGGCTGTGACGGCCGTACTGGCTGTGGCGGCCGTACTGGCTGTGTCGGTCGGCCTGGCTGTGGCGGCCGTACTGGCGGCGGCGGCCTGGCTGTGGCGGCGGTGGCGGCGGCGGCCTAGCTGTGGCGGCGTGGCGGTTGTGTCGGTCGGCCGGACGTCGTCCATCTATCAGCAGTGCTGTATCTGACACCGCCATCACCGCCGCCGTCACAGCCTGCCGCCGGGCCGCCGATCACCGGCTCGGCACAGCACCACACAGTGTTCTGAAAACAGTGTTTTTGGGTGGAAAATGACACCTGGGTGAATTCTTTTTCACCTCACTGGAAATGGCAAAAGTCGCGTTTTAGCCTCGCGAAAATTCAATGAGTGGCTTATGCAGCTAGACTATTATCATCTCAGAACTAAAAGATGAATTAAATTTCATTCAAATTCCTGGCTTTTCAGCGAAAATGTAGTTACCAGTAACACAAAGTAAGCAATATTGCGGGAAATGTTCACAGTATTCTGGTATCTGGCTCATGAAAGAATGTGTTTAGGCCTGATGGTATACTGTCATAATTTAGTAGCCTCGTAAAAAGTGAGGCGAAAACGAGGTGGATTGACACCCTGTTGGATCTTAATTTCAATGATGGAAATTAATAAACGGCAAAGGAAACTAATTATGTCACTAAATAAAGCAATCATTTGTGTACATTTTCGGAAAGTTTCGTGCATTTTCATCCATTCGTTTGAATGCCATGCCAAATTATGTGAACCCTTGTATTTTTTTCACTATTTTCGCGCTGCCTTTTTAGACTGTGTTGCTGGTAATTTTTTGCATTTTCCCAAACGCAAAGACAAGTAATACCAGCAGTATCTAAAATAATACAAAATCATCTACTGGTTATGAAAAAATACCTTTCTTCTGTGAAAATGAGTAAACTTCTTAAAAAGACATTAAAGTTTACTGCCAGTTTTGACATGATGTGATGGCCAAAAGGACGAGTGTCCATTGGACACCCTGCAAATACCTGAGCACTAATTACAAAATACAACATGTTACAAAATCTATTGGTTGTTTTCGACGGTTATCAAAAACCTAGTTTTGTATCATTCCATGGTATTTCAGTGCCAAAATTGCCGAATAAGTGCCAACCTGTTCGGCCAAAGCACCTCGCAATCCACCTCGTGATTTTGTTAGAACTAGAAATTAGCATCGCTCTGCTTTCCTTGTCCTGAATTGACGCATCTGACGCATCGTTTACAAATATTGGCGCAGTTAATATGTTTGAGTCTTCATAGGAGGAGACAGAACCTAGGATTTTTTTACGAAGCAGAGTGCTGGAGTTGGAAAGTCCTGTAAGAATCTATGCATTCCTACAAAAAAAATAGGAACCTTTCAGCTGTTTTGCATACCTTGACCTTTAGTAGTACTTTGAAAGAAATACATGTTAACAAAAAATTGCTTGAAGTCAAAGATTCATTCAATGAGTGAGCTCATCATCAGTTTGTCCATTTCCAAATTATTTTATCATGGTTTCTCAAATTGTTTTCGACCTAGCCACCCCCACCTAGCTTGGACAGAACCTGGGATTTCTTAGGAAGCAGTGCTGGACAGCCCTGTACAAATCAATGTGTTTCTTACAAATATTTGTTAATAGCTTTCAGTTGGTTTGTAATGCGTTAATGTTTTTTTTTGTAATCTGAAAAGAATGTGTGTGAACAAAAGGCTGTTTAGAGTCAGATAAGTGTTTAATGAGTGAGCGCATAGCCAGTGTGTGTCCAAATATATTTGTTGTGGTAGAGGTAGGTCAAAGGGTAAAGTGTAAACTGCTGTAACCCCCATCTTAACATCAGACTTTTCATGCTATCAAATCAGAATGTAAACAATACTGAGGCACTGCAGCACAGTGAGTCAGTATCGTCTGCATTGAGTGACCCAGGGTTGTGCCCGATTGCGCAATTGACTCAAGTTACTCCCGTCTTTTGGGCAGCCCCTCACAACTGATAAGGAAGGAATGCCAGGGGTCGGGATCGGATCAGTAGAGGTGCAAGATTAGTAACAGATAATGTTAGACGATACATTCTCTGCCGGTAGGAGGTGCTAGATATGCTCTTTCTACATAAATCTAGCACCTCCTACCGGCAGCGCTCGACACTCTGCTGCCACCCTGCCCGAACCGTGAGGGGTCAAGTACAAAAGGGTGACAACTTGAGTCAATAAGTCATGGAGCACAAACCGTCATGGGGCGGGTGACGGTGCATTCTGATTCCTGACAGCATGTACAATCCAAGGTTAGGACATATACCTTACCTTACCTTATTCTTATTGTCATCAGGATATATGGCCTGTCGGAGTCAGGACCCGTTCTCGCCGAGCTCAATGATTGAAGCCTATCTCAATCTGAGTCAGGAAGGAAGTACCAGATGGCCTTCCAGTGTTGATCAAGTCTGTTTTTGAAGACATTGAGAAACATGTCCGAAGATTGGCAGACCCTATCTTAATATAATTTCAAAATATTTGATATCCATTAATTAATAGTATTTGTAACAATTTAAAGAATTACCTTCAGACAAGAAAATAAAGGTAATCTTGTAATTGTATGTTCTTTCCGTTACTGTGCTAAACATGTCTTTTTGTTTCATCTGTATGGTGTTTTAAGAATGGTCACCTGGTTACATTTTTAAATGCTTATACTGTTGTCATTGTTCAAAATATTCATATCAATGTTATGTCAATTTAATTGTTTTAATTTAGTTTTGCAACCACAAATTTGAAGTTACATAATTTATGTTATATTACAATTTACAAGCAATAAATAATGTTTCAGAGATTTTCATTTTGGAAGTGAAATCTGTGGTAGAATTTTGGAGGGATTGTTATTGAAGCAGAAGTGTCCAATTCATTTTGATTGAATAATACCCTGCACTGCATTGTAATGCACTGCATGTTATGAGTACTGATCATAGGTTAGATACCATGCCCTGAAAATTGTATTGATGTTGAGATGGATACATTCATTGATTAATAACTATTATAAATCAAGAGGAAATACATTTTTGATCAATGATGAGGAAATGTGAGGACATTAGGAAACATATATTGTTTATGGTTGGGTGGAGTGTGCAAATTGAGTGTCCTCCAAAATATAATTATTTAGTAATGTCATCTCGTTCATTTGAGAGAAAAAATCATAGGATATTGTTTAATATGGGTAGGACAATGTAGTATTTTATGCATTGGATCTTCAACACTTGTGGAGATTATATATGAAGTATAGATTATAGTTCATATATATATTGGAAATTTCATTTGTCGATTGAAAAAAAACTTCCCAAAAATAAAATGACTCATACAAAAAAAATCCATTCGATCTCGTTTTCACCTCAAGAACAAAGCTGAAACTACCTCGAAGACACCCTGCCGAATATCTATTTCAGAACACTGGGCCACCACACACCGCCTGCAACACTACAGTACACACCGCCCGCCCAGCCCGGCAGTCCGCCGCCGCCAGCACGCCCGCCGCCGCCCCTCCGCCAGCCCGCCGCCCGTCGCCCAGCCGCCACAGCCTTGGCACAAAAACACAACCGCCGACGCACAGTGGGCGAGAACGGCCTTTTAGCGCGATACGGCGTTTCTGCTTTAATTTACGGCATCGGTTTAAACATGTAGCATATCAATCGATAGCTGATGAATCAGGGAGCTCAAAATATGCACTTTCTTTTACCCGGCATTGACCGGAGGGGGAGGCAAATATTGCCCCCCCCCCCTCGTTATCTCCGGAACCAATTATCGCAGCGAGACACACAATGTGACATTCGAAAGCTCTCAGTGATTTGCATCTAGAACATACTCGAAATTGTGGAATTGAGGTCACATATTAGATCAAAGTCGGGTCAAACGTCAAAATCGAGGCATTTGAGTTTATGGGCCACACTTTCCATCCAAAGCCTTTGATTGCGACCATGATCACCCAAGATGGTCACAAAGGTATAATACACATCCCACATGAGCTAAAATGAGATTCTTGGCAAAGATCAAGGTCAATGTCAGGTCGCAAAAGGTCACTATGCACAGGAAATCTACGAAAGTCATGCGGCACATATTTTATGGGCTATTGTACACGTATAATTCGACAGATGGTAAAATGACAGTGATAGTCATTTTACCATCTGACCTCATTTAAGTGAAGTTAGTGTCAAGCTCAGCTCAGATCAAATTCAGGTCACATCAGGTCAAAATTTGAAATTGATAAATATATATATATATATATATATATATATATATATATATATATATATATATATATATATATATATATATATATACAAAAGGCATGTTTCTAGACCGGTTTTGTCTCAGAAATACAGTGCTCGCATTGATTTGTCTGTATCTGGTCAATAAAATCCAAATACGCAATAACAAATATGACGTCATGAGTTACTCTTACTTAGGATGCCATAAGTCAGCCAAAAACAAAGATATTGCTTTTAAATTGTGTTTGGGTATTGGCCATATGTAGTTTTCCAACATATATTCCGGTTTTTTGAAAATGTTTGAAAAGCTTGATTTTGAGGGCATCTTTTTAAACTTTTATTTTATTTTTGGGGGGTAAAAAAACTTTTTAAAAATCGAAAATCCTAGATAGCCATTTTGTAGCCCTTGCCATTTGCTATCTTGATATTTTTATCTTTAAAAATGGTCTTTGTACGGCCAGTTAACTAGGGACAGCAGAGATCCGGGCATTGTAATGGCGCCGAGTTAATAGTGATGTACACTATTTTTTATATAAATTTAGTCCGAATGTTTTTGAATGGATGTATTTCCGAGGTCAGACCCTTCATTTTCAAGAAAAATGTCCATAGCATGAAAGTATAACACCGATTCGCCAATAAATTTGTTTATTTGTATGCACCATGTCTTCGAACACACACTATTGCTCAGCCGCCGATATTCAATTTCATTTTTGGAATTAAAATTGTAGGATTACCTCAAGTTTTGATTCTGTTGGTCAACCACTTCAAATAACTTCAAATAACACTATAAAATAAGCTCCAAAATAAATAGTGCAAATATGCGCAAGGTTTCTTTTAGTAGGCACAAAGTATAAAGTCTAACGAGGCAGAAAAATGTTTCATCAAGGCGGAGAACCGTGGAATGAAAATTGCAGGATTAACTCAAGTTTTGATTCTGTTGGTTAGCCACTTCAAATAACATACCTCACTTAATGTTAGAATATAAAATTGCTAATTCACATGAAAAGGTCATATATATAGGTATTTCGGGATGCTGATGATTTGTACTTTCAAGAAAAAATACCACAAAGCCTCTACGAAACGTTCTTCGCCTCTCACATTAGCATATATCCATTATCCATGCGATGAGAATGAGGCGCGCCATAGCAATATCGGCGGCTGAACAATAGTGTGTGTTTGAAGACATGGTGCATACAAAAACAAATTTATTGGCGAATCGGTGTTATACTTTCATGCTATGGACATTTTTTCTTGAAAATGAGCCTTATAAAATAGTCATTTTTGAAATTTTATTTTTCGCCGCATGTCGCGCTGGCAGACCGGTATCGCCCACTGTGCGACGGTCGCATTCTCTGCTGCCTAAACAAGGCTTGCCGTAAAAGTCGCCAGTAAGCTTCTCAGACAATTGGCCGGCTGACTTAGAGGAGATATACGTCTTGGCGACAGTCCCATATCCTTGTTTTCGTGTCATGATATGATCGAAAATGCCTTGCAAAAACATGCAAGGACAAACCATTGGGTTCCTGCACTTACATCATTGCGGTCGCTGAGAAGGCAGATTGTGATTTTGTCCCACAACTTCGGCCGCGATACCGAATTCCGGGACAAGTGAAATACGTCGTGAGCGAAGACGTTACCGCGAACCCGATGACACGGACATTCCATTGCAGTACCTGCTCAAAGGATCTCAGTAGTGGACGCCAGAAGAGCGCTGAATATGGAATAAACACGAAAACATTGTCTGTACTCTGTACACAGCACAGCGTGCCTGCCGGCTTAAGACTTCTCTTGTCTTGTGTTGTGGTCGCAAGTGCCGTTACAAATCCGTGGATTCTGATGGATTTGTACGGCATTCAAATTTATGTTCCAAGCTTAATATAATATTTCAAATTTATGTTCCAAGCTAATCATTGTTCGTTTGCGGCGAAAATCGCTGGAAATGCGGCAAAAGAAAATCGGATAGTTCACTAACTTTCTGTCGGCGGTTCGGCAGTACAGGTGTTCGGTGTGCACCAAAAGCTGCAGATACAAAACAGAAGTGCATGTGCATTGTGCATTGTGCCCCTATCAGGGACTCTGTGTATGGCAGCGCTGGCAAGGTCGGCTCCGCTTTTAGTCTCACTGAACACAAATAAACATAGAGCCCAGCAGGCAGGCCGAGGCCGACCACGGCCGAGCTGGGCTGGCTTCCGGCCGAGGCCGAGCGCGGCCGAGCCGAGCTGGCTTCCGCCAGGAACGGCTGGCTGAGCACGGCACACCGCCGTGACATCATGCTCTGCCACATGGTAGTCCACCACCGCACGCTCACACCCTCTGCACAGCATGTGCCGTGCATACGACGCATCACGACGGACTTCACGAGGTGCGATGGATTGTATTCGGCTGATACCAGCGCCGTGCCTCTCCACAGGGACGTGTGCACCCTAATAAGTAGCTGACTAGCAACGGCAATGTCGGCAGTCCCCATCAAGTGCAGCGCGCCGCTGAACTGCGAACAGCCGCAATCAATTAATCAATGAAATATAGTTGCAGGCCGCTATTTATTTTGTGGGCCCCATGTCAGAAAACGTGTAGATAATATCTAACGACGTTGGCATGACTGTTTCTTTCGCAACGGTAATATAAGCAGTGTATTGATAAACCCGTGAGCCTCAGAGTGGAGGAAGCCCTGCTGGCATGCACTCTGACAGAATTTACATGAAATCCAGACGTAAAAACGTATGACCATTGGTCAAGTTGTAATCGTAGTACAACAGCACACTTAGTAATAAATGCAGCCAGGCAATGGTACTACTAAAATGTACATACCTATCTTTTATCATAATATTCTAGGGTTTCTTTTCAGGTTGACATGAGGTTCGATTTCTTATTTCTATCGCAGTTTTATTTTTACTGATACATATACTGTAACAATGTTCCTTGCGTCCCGTCCCGGGCAGTTCCGTCCCGGGCAGTTCCTTGCGTTTCCGTCCCGGGCTCTGCGTCTACATACAGGGTTTTTCATAATGAATGTTACTTTTAAATCAGCCGTAGGAAGACCAAAAATACTATAAAGCTCGCGGATTTTTAGGTTATATTGTTGCAAAAACGTGAAGGTTTTACCTGTGCAAAATTTACCCCGAAACAATTAGTCTGATGGATGTTATAGGGCAACAATGTCGAGGCCCAAGAAGCGCTGCAACGCGCCGTTTTCAAACGAAGAGGCAGTTTAGGCAGTCCCTCAGTATGGTGCGCTGAAAAGCATAGCTGCAGTGCGCCGAAATTTTGGCAGTCACTTTCAGAAAATAAATGGGATACCATCAAGGATGGCTTTCAAGAGACTGGTCGAAAGGTCTCAGTCAACAGGCTCCATCTCCCCATCAAAGCCTCAGGGTCAAACTGCAACATCAGCTGAGCTCGTGGAGAAAATTCGACAGATGGTCGAGCCATATCAAGCAGCCAAGAAAAGCATCTGTCCCCAGGATTGCCAAGTCGTTGCCGAGCCAAGCCAAGCCAAGTCATCCACGACAACTGTGTGGCGGATTATGCGGAAGAAGCTGGGGTGGAAGCCGTATAAGCCCCATGTTACCGTGCCGCTGAACGCAGCCCACCAGGCAGGCAGACGATAATTCTGCAAGTGGCTTGCTGATAATTCTGCAATTGTTGGCCTATAACATCCATCAGACTAATTGTTTCGGGGTAATTTTTGCACAGATAAAAACCTTCACGTTTTTGCAACAATATAACCTAAAATTCCGAGAGCTTTATGATATTTTTTGTCTTCCTCCGGATGATTTAAAAGTAACATTCATTATGAAAAACCCTGTATTTCAATGTGTCGGCATATCAGTACATTTGTCTTTACTCCAAGTACTGCTCGCTACGGCCATAAAACCATCCCATAAAACCATCCCTGTTACCGCCTCCGCCCCGTTACCTCCCTCCGTTACCGCCTGACCCCGCCCCGCCCCCGCCCCGCCCACACCCCGCCCCGCCCCGCTACCACCTCATCCCCGCCCCCGCCCCGCTACCACCTCATCCCCGCCCCCGCCCCGCTACCACCTCATCCCCGCCCCGCCTCCGCCCCGCTACCACCTCATCCCCGCCCCGCCCCGCTACCGCTGGATCCTCGCCCCGCCCCCGCCACCCCGTCGAGCGGTGTCCGGCTTTTGAAGCGGTCTGTCCGACGAACCATGACCGGCGAGCGTTACGGATCGGACTGTCCACTCCCAGACCAGCGGACCACCAGACCAGCGGACCACCAGACCAGCGGACCACCAGACCAGCGGACCAGCGGACCAGCGGACCAGCGGACCAGCGGACCACCAGACCAGCGGACCAGCGGACCACCAGACCAGCGGACCAGCGAACCACCAGACCAGCGGACCAGCGGACCAACGGACCACCAGACCAGCTGACCAGCGGACCAGCGAACCATCAGACCAGCGGACCACCAGACCAGCGGACCACCAGACCAGCGGACCAGCGGACCAGCAGACCACCAGACCAGCTGACCAGCGGACCACCAGACCAGCGGACCAGCGAACCACCAGACCAGCGGACCACCAGACCAGCGGACCACCAGACCAGCGGACCACCAGATCAGCGCACCAGTTAACCAGCAGACCAGCAGACGAGCGGACCAGCGGACCAGTATACCAGTAGATCAGCTGACCAGCAGACCAGCGGACCAGTGGACCAGCGGGCCAGCAAACCAGCGAACCAACAGACCAGCGCACCAGCTAACCAGCATACCAGCAGACGAGCGGACCAGCATACCAGCAAACCAGCAGACCAGCAGACCAGCAGACCAGCGGACCAGCTAACCAGCAGACCAGCGGACCAGCATACCAGCAAACCAGCAGACCAGCGGACCAGCGGACCGCTCGGCGCGTCAGCCGGCGTCCCGTAATGACACCAAACAGCCGACGTCGGCGCTGCGCCACCACGCCGCCCGCGGCCAGCACGAACCTGCATAAGAATGACCCATATAATCCACCGCTCTGACGCCGGGTAGCCGGACGGCGCGGCGGGGGGCGGGGCGGCGGCGGGGCGGCGCGACAGGTGTGCTGCGCGTGGTAACATAGCACCTGCCGCTCTGGGAAGCCCCAGCTGACCGACCGGGCGCGGTACAGCCGACCGCGATCGCCGTCTGTGTCGCCCACGTCGCGCACGTCGCGCACGTCGCGCACGTGGCGCACGTCGCGCGCGCGGCGCAGAGACGGCGGGCGTACCGCCGGCGCCGCTGCGCTTCGCGGGGAGAATCGTATCGATGTCCGTTAATGGTGCGCCGATACCCAGTGTGGACTCTGCTAACACGAGATAGCCGCGGCCGCGCCGCTCCCTCCCCGTTCTGCCGCCGTCTGGCCGCGGCGGTTATCGGCTCGGCGGGGCTGGTACGTCACTGCAGAGACGGTCGTGACGTCAGAGCTCCGGCGGGAGTCGTGTGCGGCAGATAGCAGCGTCGGTCGCGTGTCGGCAGGGCGGCACGGCCGGCCGCGGAGCCGCCGCGCCGGCCGACAGCCCCTGCCATTGTCTGCCCGGCCGTCTCCCCTCCGTGGAAGACGCGCGCTGGTGTGGCTAATGCATTTTAATGATGCGGCGTGTCGCCGCTGCGCTCCGGTCGCCGCGGCGAGGAGCGGTGTTAGGAGGTGGTGTCGCTCTGTCGCCGGCGTCCTCAGCACAGTGTCACGTCCGCTCCGGTCGCCGCGGCGAGGAGCGGTGTTAGGAGGAGGTGTCGCTCTGTCGCCGGCGTCCTCAGCACAGTGTCACGTCCACTTTAGGGAGCAGCGGCGAGGAGCGGTGTTAGGAGGTGGTGTCGCTCTGTCGCCGGTGTCCTCAGCACAGTGTCACGTCCACTTTAGGGAGCAGCGGCGAGGAGCGGTGTTAGGAGGAGGTGTCGCTCTGTCGCCGGCGTCCTCAGCACAGTGTCACGTCCACTTTAGGGAGCAGCGGCGAGGAGCGGTGTTAGGAGGAGGTGTCGCTCTGTCGCCGGTGTCCTCAGCACAGTGTCACGTCCGCTCCGGTCGCCGCGGCGAGGAGCGGTGTTAGGAGGAGGTGTCGCTCTGTCGCCGGCGTCCTCAGCACAGTGTCACGTCCACTTTAGGGAGCAGCGGCGAGGAGCGGTGTTAGGAGGTGGTGTCGCTCTGTCGCCGGTGTCCTCAGCACAGTGTCACGTCCACTTTAGGGAGCAGCGGCGAGGAGCGGTGTTAGGAGGAGGTGTCGCTCTGTCGCCGGCGTCCTCAGCACAGTGTCACGTCCACTTTAGGGAGCAGCGGCGAGGAGCGGTGTTAGGAGGTGGTGTTGCTCTGTCGCCGGCGTCCTCAGCACAGTGTCACGTCCGCTCCGGTCGCCGCGGCGAGGAGCGGTGTTAGGAGGTGGTGTCGTTCTGTCGCCGGTGTCCTCAGCACAGTGTCACGTCCACTTTAGGGAGCAGCGGCGAGGAGCGGTGTTAGGAGGTGGTGTCGCTCTGTCGCCGGCGTCCTCAGCACAGTGTCACGTCCGCTCCGGTCGCCGCGGCGAGGAGCGGTGTTAGGAGGTGGTGTCGCTCTGTCGCCGGCGTCCTCAGCACAGTGTCACGTCCGCTCCGGTCGCCGCGGCGAGGAGCGGTGTTAGGAGGTGGTGTTGCTCTGTCGCCGGTGTCCTCAGCACAGTGTCACGTCCACTTTAGGGAGCAGCGGCGAGGAGCGGTGTTTGGAGGAGGTGTCGCTCTGTCGCCGGTGTCCTCAGCACAGTGTCACGTCCACTTTAGGGAGCAGCGGCGAGGAGCGGTGTTAGGAGGTGGTGTCGCTCTGTCGCCGGCGTCCTCAGCACAGTGTCACGTCCACTTTAGGGAGCAGCGGCGAGGAGCGGTGTTAGGAGGTGGTGTCGCTCTGTCGCCGGCGTCCTCAGCACAGTGTCACGTCCGCTCCGGTCGCCGCGGCGAGGAGCGGTGTTAGGAGGTGGTGTCGCTCTGTCGCCGGCGTCCTCAGCACAGTGTCACGTCCGCTCCGGTCGCCGCGGCGAGGAGCGGTGTTAGGAGGTGGTGTTGCTCTGTCGCCGGTGTCCTCAGCACAGTGTCACGTCCACTTTAGGGAGCAGCGGCGAGGAGCGGTGTTTGGAGGAGGTGTCGCTCTGTCGCCGGCGTCCTCAGCACAGTGTCACGTCCGCTCCGGTCGCCGCGGCGAGGAGCGGTGTTAGGAGGTGGTGTTGCTCTGTCGCCGGTGTCCTCAGCACAGTGTCACGTCCACTTTAGGGAGCAGCGGCGAGGAGCGGTGTTTGGAGGAGGTGTCGCTCTGTCGCCGGTGTCCTCAGCACAGTGTCACGTCCGCTCCGGTCGCCGCGGCGAGGAGCGGTGTTAGGAGGAGGTGTCGCTCTGTCGCCGGCGTCCTCAGCGCAGTGTCACGTCTGTTTTAGGGAGCAGCGGTTTGGTAATGCTGACTGTCAGTGCAGGGTGATGGTCTCGGCAGCAGTGGCGGCGGATTTCATTTTTACATGGTGGGGCAAGACTTCGATCAATTCAGTTCAGGCACGTAGCCAGGATTTTGCTCAGGGAGGGCCACAATACCTATTCACCTGCCCAGGGGGAGGGGGGAGGGGTGCAGTCGGATATATTTCAAACTCGATTCTTTCCATACACGCCCACAGACGTAGTGTTAAAGCTTGACGGAATCACATTTTATCTAGTGTAAACTGGATCGTTCGGGGGGAGGGGCATGGCACCCGAGGCCTACATCCC
This sequence comes from Chirona hameri, assembly GCA_036785665.1. Taxonomy (NCBI): domain Eukaryota; kingdom Metazoa; phylum Arthropoda; class Thecostraca; order Balanomorpha; family Balanidae; genus Chirona; species Chirona hameri. Next base: position 24,339 of record JAXIVJ010010197.1, read on the forward strand.
TGATTCAGTTCACGTAGTCATATAGCTTAAACACATAGGTTGAAAGATTTGCAAGAAAATTAAAGGTGATGATGATGATATATCGTGATTTAGAGTGGCGATCTATCAGGGTAGCCAGAGCCCGGTTATTAAGTTAGGGTAACATACAATTGCAATGTAATAGCTACCAGAAAACAAGGCCCGTTTTCAGTAGCCAAATATTGATATTTCAAAATTCAAGTTGTTCCTTGTTAATATTTTCGGCGCATCAAGGGCGGATCCAGCCGGCCGTTTTTTTTGGGGGGGGGGGGGGCAACCAGTTTGAGCAGATCTTACCTAGGTACCCCCAATTTCGAAAATCTCTCCGGATTTGGGCCACTTTATTTTGCAACCACATGATTTCTAATGATTTTTTGTTAGCTTTTCGACCTTTTGTGGAAAGAAGCCACCATAGAAATTTAAAACAGAACTTGGAGCATCAAATTAATGGCAGTTTTCTTCAGAATTTCCAGCTCCGAATCTCGGATAGTAAGCCGAGGGGATGGTCCGACCGGAAAAATGAATACGTATTTGCTGCACAAATGCTTGTCGTTGTTATCTGTTGCGCTCCGATAAAAAAAAGCTAAAGGCGAGGACGCCAAACATGATCGAACCAGTCGTACTTCCGCCATTCAAAACAATAATACAGATGACCCGATCATGGCGTCAAATTCAATATACATTTCAAGAAACTTTAGCTACCCATCTATGCACCGCATACGGAAAGGATGATCAACTTCCGTTGCCAGGTTCTTGAAAAAATTACCCTGCTCCCGGACCTCGAGGCCATTTGCGCATCTCGGCGGGTCCATAGATACGACACACGCAGACGAAGTAACCGATACCAACTACGGTGAAGGCTGCATTTCTCATATTACTGCCATACAGTATATGACAGAAACCTGCGGCAGCCAGCCAGGCAGCGGCAGCCTGAAACAATCTAGCTGGCGACTTCCCGATCGCGCAAAGAAGTCAACGACTTCGCTGACGGATGACATTATAATGTCATCCGTATAGGTCAGACCTATAGGTCTCGCGGTGGGCTTCGCACATGATCAGCGCCTCCATCCGGAGCTCGGTCATTGTCGCTCGGAGAGAGGATAGTCTTCTCCACCTTAGTGAATACCCTCTCCGCCTCCGCCGTTGTAACCGGAAGGACGGGAAGGACCTACAGGAAAAAGAATGGATTTGGACCGATTGTTCTACTGTAGACTTGCTTGACCGAAATGGTGCTGGATACAAATAATGAAATAAGGACACCTGTAAGCGTGATAATTGTGAAACTTATAAATTACCCCTCGCCCTAGTGGGGGTTATTTGTCATTCCCCCATGATGTTTTTCGAGAATAGCGGAAACACAGCGGCGCGCAGCGCCGCCAAATTTGGAGAAAAAAATCCCAAATTGGGCCAAATTTGCCCAGTACCGTTCTAAAAACGCAAATATAGCATGTATTAGACTTCACGTCTTGGGGGGGGGGGGGCAAAACATAGTCTTCCCCCTTCCCCTCGAACGGTCTTGTGGTGAGGGCATGACTGACCGTTACCCCCCCCCCCCCCCCTGGATCCGCCCCTGCGGCGCATATAGACGTGGAGTGAAAATTATGTTTTATCAATTGGCTTCAGCTGTAAAGATTGAATCATATTTCTGGCACAGTTCCATCATATAATAATTTTATAACATGCTATATTACTATATACTATATTACTAATATTGTTTAAATTTGCGCTGCGTCACCTTTTCCTCAAAGACAAGCTACCATATTTTACTGCCATATGAAGTATATTTTTATTTTTATTTTAAACTTTTGCAATGCTCATCATTTTTACTATATATGGTGAAGGATATGTCATTTTCGACTACGGAAGATGGGGGGCAAAAAGATAGTTTTGCCCCGCTTGATTTTGCCAGCGGGGGCGGGTGCCCCCGCTGCCCCCCCCCCCCCCGAATCCGCCGCCCCTGCTCGGGAGGGTTTCACCCCCGTTTAGTGGGTTGGTTGGGTGTTTTCTGCACTGCTTCGTGTAAAGGTAGGAATAATTGTGCAGCACAAAAATAATTATCTGCGGGAGAGAGCAAGTCCGCGTGGCATATGATAAAGCATCCTCGAAAGCAAAGCAAGGCAAAGCTCGAAAAGGCGTCCCATTTTTTTAGTAGACACAAACATCTCGGGAATAATTTCCTAACTTGACGTTCACGTTCACGCTCCTTCCCTAGACAGAATACACTGGTCGGGGAATATTAAGATATACATATAATGCCGAACAAAAGCGATCCTCCTCCGCATCGCGATGAGAACCCATTGGAAGCCGATGCACTAACCTTCGCCGCGATGTCTGCACCCTCGAAATGATTCGATCTTATTGTTTCTCTCCACCCTGTCCGGCAATGACGTGCAGTGACGTCCGTGATGTCTCCGACCTGTGACGATATCCTGCCGTGACGTCTGTGTGACGTCCGACCTGTGACGACATCATCCTGCAGTGACGTCTGTGTGACGTCCGACCTGTGACGATATCGTCCTGCAGTGACGTCAGACCTGTGACGATATCATCCTGCAGTGACGTCTGTGTGACGTCCGACCTGTGACGATATCATCCTGCAGTGACGTCCGACCTGTGACGATACTGTATCGGCACGTGTTCCGCGGCACGTGTTCCGCCCCCCCCCCCCCAGCACGGAGACGCTTTTAACGAAACACGCGGCGTCGAATGGCAATGAGCTGCGAGAAGCTCGGTTGTCCGAATCGGGTGTTGTGCTCGCTCACTCGCTCTGACCGAGCGTGCTTCGCTGATTGGACTGAGTGATAGGCGGACAGCGACAGACGCGGTGGGCGGGAACACGCCGGCTGTGAGCTGTCGTGGGCTGTCGTGGGCTGTCGTGGGCTGTCGTAGGCCTTCGTGGGCTGTTGTGGGATGTCGTAGGCTGTTGAGGGCTCATGTGAACTGTTATGGGCTGTTATGGGCTGGTATGGTCTGTTATGTACTGTTGTGGGCGGCTTTGGGCTGCCGTGCGATATCCTGGGTTGCTGTGGGTTGTTGTGGGTTATTGTTAAACACCGTGGACCCCCGTTGGATGCAGGTGACAGGTGACAGGTGGCTGCTGCAGGGGTGACAGGTGGCTGCTATAGGCCTGACTGCTGGGCCCACCTCCATCGCAGAGCATTGTGCGGACCGCCGACATTCCTCGCCAGACCTAATTACTCGCGCCGCTCGGAAGTCGGGATTAGCCGCGGAACTCATTTCGGCCGGCATTCGTGCCTTGCCACAGTTCCGGGGAGGATTGATCGCGGGCGCGTCGGTGGCATGCCCGGCGAACCTGGTCGGTCCGTTCCCGGTCCCGGTGCGGTCCTGCCACAATCGATGTCCTTCATGACACGGGTGCGATCATTAAGCGGCGCGGCGCGCCACCTGGGACCGGCGGAGGAGAGGCCGGTGACGACGAAGGCTCGCCGATGGAACCGGTCCACAGCTGGGCCGCTGCCGCTTACGGCGGCGAGCTGGTTGTTGTTGTGATTGCCGGTCGTGTCAGGCCGGCACGGTGACACGTGTTCCGAAATGTGCCGCCGAGGTGGCACAACTGCACCGCCCAGGTGGCACAACTGCACCGCCGAGGTGGCACAACTGCACCGCCCAGGTGGCACAACTGCACCGCCGAGGTGGCACAACTGCACCGCCGAGGTGGCACAACTGCACCGCCCAGGTGGCACAACTGCACCGCCGAGGTGGCACAACTGCACCGCCGAGGTGGCACAACTGCGCCGCCCAGGTGGCACAACTGCACCGCCGAGGTGGCACAACTGCGCCGCCCAGGTGGCACAACTGCACCGCCGAGGTGGCACAACTGCGCCGCCGAGGTGGCACAACTGCACCGCCGAGGTGGCACAACTGCACCGCCGAGGTGTCACAACTGCGCCGCCCAGGTGGCACAACTGCACCGCCGAGGTGGCACAACTGCGCCGCCCAGGTGGCACAACTGCACCGCCGAGGTGGCACAACTGCGCCGCCGAGGTGGCACAACTGCACCGCCGAGGTGGCACAACTGCACCGCCGAGGTGGCACAACTGCACCGCCGAGGTGGCACAACTGCACCGCCGAGGTGGCACAACTGCACCGCCGAGGTGGCACAACTGCACCGCCCAGGTGGCACAACTGCACCGCCGAGGTGGCACAACTGCGCCGCCCAGGTGGCACAACTGCACCGCCGAGGTGGCACAACTGCGCCGCCGAGGTGGCACAACTGCACCGCCGAGGTGGCACAACTGCACCGCCCAGGTGGCACAACTGCGCCGCCCAGGTGGCACAACTGCACCGCCGAGGTGGCACACCGCCGAATTGGTCACACCGGTGTAGCCACCCACAGCCAGGTGTGGTAATCCTTATACTGAGCATCCACTTGTCACTAAAACGCTGTTGTCTATAACTGGTATAGACAACAGCAGTATCGGTTCACGGAACGACATAATGTGGAGGTATAGTTCGGTTCGTTTCACGAACAACCCAACCTCGTGGAGTAAGTCCGAATTAATAACGCAATTAATAATACCGGTATGTATTCCAGTATGGCTGCCACACAGACGGAAATCATACTAGCACGGTTTCAGTGGTACCTACATACGTATAACAAAGCTTACAGCCGATTATGTGTGTCTCCATCTCCATCTCCCGAACCTACGGCGCGCGTGGAGCTCGACGGCGGCGGACGTCTGCTGCAGACTCCGGGGCGTTGACACCACCCGTCCGCCGACCGTTCCATCTTACTAACGGCGCTGTTTTGACTCTTATCTGCCTGCCTGATGCTGCCACTTACGCGCATTAAACGCTCGTGTGCTGCACAACTCCCTGGGGTCCAATAAATACGCCAGTGGGTGGACGCATCTCTGTCCGTGTTGAGAGGTCGTGTTACCGACATTGTGTTCCCTCTATCTCCTGTACTACACAGGCTACTATCGGGGCGGAGCGTTTGTTGACCATTTATACCTGCCACAATTACGGAGGAATTCACGGCATCATCGCATGTCGGTCGCAGAACACTGAGAACACAATGCAGTCTTACAGAATCCCACACGCTACAATTAGTGCCCGGCCGCCACCGCCAGCGGGCCTCCGTCTGGCCGGCGATTGAATTAGAAAGTAGTCGGACAAATATGCCCCGGGATGATTTATTACCGCCGGAACATTTATGAAATGCCAAGGTCGCGGCTACCCGGGTTGCGGACGGTGGGTATACGGCGGGTAAAGGAAGTGGAGAGCACGCGGAACGTAACTGGAATGAAACAATGACAGGGCGCCGAGCAAATTAACATAACGACCGCGATATCTAACATATTTAGGATTCCCCGTGAGAAACGTAGTCATTTGACGCTGTGAGACAGCAAGTAGTTGTTTCATCATCACTGAGCTTCCTTCGAATCATCTGTACTTAACAGCTACCAATGGTTGGCACTAAATTCTCCAAAATCTCCCGATATTTACGCCGATCAATTGGACAATATGAAATACCCAGCCGCCCAGTACACGGCTCATTGTCATTCATGTCACCTGTCACACCTGTGTACACTTCACTTGTGTCATGTGTGTCTTCCAATCGTTAGTGGATTCCTTGAGGTTTCTACTGCGAAGCCCGTGCTCCCTTCAGGCCTCACACGTGCTCACGGTTCCGCTGAATGAACATTTAAGATTTCGTCTGGAGACTTTATTTGGCCGGCTTTCTATTTCAACGACTATGCTAATCCCAGGCATTTAATGCACCGTCTATTCCCAGGTGCAGACATCCAATCATGCATTTCCATTTCATTTGCACACTTGTCCGGCTATAGGTTTACATGGTCGGGCGGCTGGATACGATCCGTGCAGTCCACTGACGCAATACGTGTTGGCGTCCACGTGTGCACGTGTTGGCAGTGGTGTCGGCACCACCACTGCTGCGGACCGCAGGCCACCCCAGCTCGAGACAAATCACGTGCAGCGGAGCGACTCTTAACGGCTCATTACCCTCCCCGCCGGCGAGTTGGACGACTGCGAAACCCATTTCTGCATCGATCGCACCGCGCCACTGACGGACGGAAAGCGACGGCGACGCAGGAACCTACACGTCTTCCCCGTCAATAGCGCCGCGGCATCGCTGTCAATTGCCGGGTGGCCGCCGTGACGACAAACCACCGGTAATGGGCGTCATTAGGGCTCGTTTGTCATCATCAGCCGTCCAATCGGACGCGTTGTTACACGGCCGTCCGGGGCCGTGCACCAATCAGCGGTCTCCGCTCATATGATACTCCGGGCCCGCCGCCGCCGCCGCCGCGCCCATGGGAACGCAGAAATGACTCCGGCAGTAAAACAGTTGATTTGAGGGAGTTAATAGGCCGAGGGGTAGCGGGCGGCTCCCGCGAGTGTCCTGCTCGCTGATGAGTTACGCTCTCAGATCCCTTCATTGCCCTTATGGCGGGCTGTAAAGGAAGCAGTCAGTCCGCAGGTATTGCTTTGTTCTGGGAAAATGGACCGCTGATGTTTTCTGGGCCTTTTTGCTTAATCGAGTGAGGAATGGTGTGTGGAACTCGAGTGGCTGATGCAGCCAATGTGATCCACAGACAACCGCAAGGCTGGACCACCTTGTCTCTGTCGTGGATCGTGACATCGTAAGCCCTCCTGAGTTCGCTCACCTTCTGAAAGATGGCACAATAAAAGTCGAAAAGACGCTGTGATTGTATGTTAAGCCCTGCGAATGGAAATCCGTCATCCGTTCATCTGCCACAGCGGTCAAACCCGACTGCCGCTTTCAGAAGAAACACTGGTTGAAAAGCCATCTCCAAAATATTGCGGTAGTTGCTCTACGGTCAACTAGCGCGGTAGGTTTGTTTGAGCTAGTTCTGGGTTATCCATAGGCCCCCTTGCCCGGCTCCGTACACCGTGAGAAGTTTCGGTAATGAGGCGCTGGGCCCGGCCTGGGGCTGTTCACGGGCCAGCTGCGATCTCAGGAGAGGCCACTCGGCTCATTAGTGGAGTACTACAGGGCTGAGGCGTATCCCCTCATTACTGCGAGTGCCGGGGACCAGACCCTGATGTCAACACTCGCTCCAGGCTGGAGGACTTGGACGGGCCGAGGCCTCGCTATTCTAGACTTGTGTTTGGAATCGGGTCGGCATGCTATCTCAAGGTAATTTCGCTCGTGGCGGGATAGTTGCGCAGATCCGGCACTTCAGCTGGGTCGTAATTATGCTAATGCCGCATTTACATCATCGCCGTTGTCATTCGTTACACCTGCTTTCCACGTAACAACTTCAGTTATGAATCCGGTCAGCCTGTCTCCACATTTTACCTGTTATAAATTATCCGGCCCCCGTGCACCTGACCCCTCGGTCCCACGTGTGTTCACATCTAACGGCCGGACGTCGGTCGCTCCTCATTGACATGCCCCGTGGTGATTAATCACATGCTGTAATCACACGTGCAGCTACAATGATAGTAGCTGCACGTGACACGACCAATTTGTACCGGCGTCCATCCGAAGGCGGCCGGGCTCATCACTGGCATTGTTATCTGGATGGCCGGCCCTCGGCGCCCCCCGGTCCGCTCCGCTCACCCCTCGCACTCCCTGTTTGATGCTCCCTGCAGCCACCCATTCCATCCATTTCCATTGGTGGTCCCATTTATATCCTGCGGCGCTCCCCTGCCTCCCCTCCCCAGCTCCATCAGCTCTGCTGTCCCCGCAGCACTGATTTAATCTACCGAGCCGCCGACACGGGACCGGCGTCACGGGGACCGGAGCCGACACGGGGACCGGAGCCGACACGGGGACCGGAGCCGACACGGGGACCGGAGCCGACACGGGACCGGAGCCGACACGGGGACCGGAGCCGACACGGGAACCGGAGCCGACACGGGGCCGGAGCCGACACGGGGACCGGAGCCGACACGGGGACCGGAGCCGACACGGGACCGGAGCCGGCACGGGGACCGGAGCCGACACGGGGACTGTGCAGAGTGGCGTGTTGTCGTGGACTGTCGCCGGCGTCAGCGGCGTTTGCCCTTCAATCATTGTTGTTAAACAGACATCGGGCCTGGTGGAGGAGCCGAGGGTCTGGTGGGGGAGCCGGGCCTGATGGAGGAGCCGAGGGTCTGGTGGAGGAGCCGAGGGTCTGGTGGAGGAGCCGAGGGTCTGGTGGAGGAGCCGGGACTGGTGTAGGAGCCGAGGGTCTGGTGGAGGAGCCGAGGGTCTGGTGGGGGAGCCGGGCCTGGTGGAGCAGCCGAGGGTCTGGTGGGGGAGCCGGGCCTGATGGAGGAGCCGAGGGTCTGGTGGAGGAGCCGAGGGCCTGGTGGAGGAGCCGGGCCTGGTGGAGGAGCCGAGGGTCTGTCTAGCGGTGGCGGCACGAATGGAAAAATGGCTCCAAAGCTCGATGCCCAGTTCCAACTTCCAAGTTAACTTCCCAGAATTATGACACAACTTAGTAAACACAGAATCTCGATGTGTTCAGGTTCGCATTAAGTCTCTCTTTCCCTTTTACTCTGTGTCACGCACCTAGGTCGACGCTGGACGGAGGTCCTGGACTCATACTTCCGGGCTCTGGACATCCGGTGTAGCCGTTTGTGCTGGTAACCGAGTCCAACCGAGCACGAAGATTCCTGGGTGGGCTTTGAGCGCACCGGTGCTGGTAGCTCCCGCCAGTCGCTCTCCTTTCTCCAATCTCCATCGGAGAAGCTGCCTCAGACCGAAAGAGGCAGCGAGTCTCGCACCTCCTCTTCCTCCGAACTGGAAGGGCGAAAGTTGGAGGTCGTTCTGGAAGGGCGATGTCGGGAGGGCGTTTACGAATGTGTAAAGCGTATGCAGATCGCTTCGTCCGCCTCGTATATCCGTTGTGGTAATTAGCCCGTGATCTATACCGAGCAGCCAAGAGACGGTGTCGGGTATCAGTTAAGTACGGGCATCAATTTTATCCGGTTCGATATCTTGCAGGCGTCTCGCGCTCGAGTTTCACAAGACACAAAGGCTCGCCCTGACGTTTATTGGTCATTGTGAGTGGCACGTGCTTTGTAGTGTAGGGCCGATAATGACATTCCTACTTCCGCCTGACTGGACCGTGCATAATCGCCGATCCAATATATTCTCGTCTGACTCCCAATGAGTTCAGCTTCGCCGCCGGTCGGAAAAGAGAACACCCACTTCGCGTCCTCAAATATCCACCGTGCCGCACTAGCTCGTGATTTATGAACGGAATGTTTTCAGAGTCAACCTTCGATGCGCTTCTTTCATTCCCGGATGATGGATGAAACGGACCCGTTCCGGAAGAATATTAGCGTTTTCCAATCACGGTGGTCGGGTTCAGCCCGTTAGAGCCACGTGTTTGACGTGCTCAGGGCGATATTGGTCAGGGACGTATTTTTCGTCGCATTTTAAATTGTCGGCTAGGTGAGGTATGAACCGGTTGAACTCATCAACCCAACCATATCTATTGGAATCCACTTATAATATTTCATTGTCTGCGTATCCCGTTTCACACATAGAACCGGTTACCACACGGAGCTTGATTTATCAGCCAATCAAAGCCGACACCCACCTCAATCCTTTGGAACGCGGTGTCCGACGAGCTCATTAGTCACGGTTCTCGTCGGCTTTCACACCATACGCGTCCCCAATCGTCTCTTCAGCGTCCTGTCATGGGAGCGGAGAAAACTGTTAGCATGTCGAACCGTTTCTTTCATCACCTGGCGAGACCTCTTGCTATGCATCTATGCACATACCGTTCGCGAGACCGGTCCCGGCTACTGTTTGAATGCGATTGTAGTATATTTTGACTGCCGTTTTCTCTGCGTCATCGGCGGGTCCAGGAATCAGTCCGCATCTTATTTCACCACCGCCGTCACCGCCGTCACCGCCGTCACCGCCGTCACCGCCGTCACCACCGTCACCACCGTCACCACCGTCACCACCGTCACCGCCGTCACCGCCGTCACCGCCGTCACCGCCGTCACCGCCGTCACCGCCGTCACCGCCGTCACCGCCGTCACCGCCGTCACCGCCGTCACCGCCGTCACCGCCGTCACCGCCGTCACCACCGTCACCGCCGCCGCCACCGTCACCACCGTCACCGCCACCACCCCCGCCACCACCGTCACCGCCGCCACCACCGCCACCACCGCCACCACCGTCACCGCCGTCACCGCCGCCACCACCGTCACCACCGTCACCACCGTCACCACCACCACCGCCACCACCACCGCCACCACTGTCACCGCCGTCACCGCCGTCACCGCCGTCACCGTCGTCACCGCCGTCACCGCCGTCAACACCGTCACCGTCGTCAACACCGTCACCGTCGTCACCACTGTCACCGCCGTCACCGCCGTCACCGTCGTCACCGTCGTCACCGCCGTCACCGCCGTCACCGCCGTCAACACCGTCACCGTCGTCACCGCCGTCAACACCGTCACCGTCGTCACCACTGTCAACACCGTCACCGTCACCGTCGTCACCACTGTCAACACCGTCACCGTCACCGTCGTCACCACTGTCACCGCCGTCACCGCCGCCACCACCGTCACCGCCGCCGTCGACACATAACGAGGTGCCACGGAAGCCGGCAACTGACAGCGGCATCCCAGCGGGCGACGGCGGCGGCGGCGGCGGCGGTGGTGGTGGTGGTGGCGGCGGTGGCGGTTTAATTAAATGCCACGGATTCCATGCCGCGCTCAGCCGGGCGGAGCGGCTCAGCAGCACAGATGGGCTGCTGAGCCGCTCCAGTGGGGTGGCTGAGGATGTGGGACGGAGATGTGGAGAGAAAGAGAGCGGAGAGAGCGGAGAGAGGGGTGTTTACTCTGCGGTGTGCTCGAATTCCAGTTCATTTCACTGCTGAGAGCTCTCGGCTGACGCGCTGGTAAAATACAATTAACTTCATAGCTGTCACCGCAAAGTCATAAGAACTGAAAAACGCGCGGATCCTAATCGGTGAGACAGCACTGGTTGTGGTTAACTGGCGTTCATTAACCCTGCCAATAAGCCAACATCCTCCAGGAAACTGCCGTTCGCCTCCTGGAAGTGCAGTGACTCACAGCCTTGGCCAGCCGCCCGCTGCGTGCCCGCTGGCTGACCGCTCGTCACCTTGTTTATACCCGCGCCGGTGACCGTGGCACCTCGCGGAACCAGCTCCAGCCTTCAGCGAACCATTCACTCCATCAGTGCCGACATTTGGCAGTGAGGCCGGCAGGCCGGCGGCGCGACTGAGCTGGTCCATTGCCTTAGCTAGAGGTGAAACTAATCGACACTAAAACATGCCGCTGACATGCCGCTGAAAACATGCCGCCGCATAATCACGGGACCATTTTAATTAATCCTGCCAATAACAACACACGTTGGAATTGGATAATATCTAGAAAGCTTTCGGGGATCACAAGTGCGAGAGCTTTATGTCTTCCAATCCTTCGATACTTCACAGATCTGCGTCTCGCCGTTTCGCCGGTTAGCAGCACCATCAGACCGGACCTTGCAGCATAGGCGGAACGGCGTGCTGTCCGTCCATAGGCTGAACGGGGTGCTGTCCGTCCATAGGCTGAACGGCGTGCTGTCCGTCCATAGGCTGAACGGGGTGCTGTCCGTCCATAGGCTGAACGGGGTGCTGTCCGTCCATAGGCGGAACGGCGTGCTGTCCGTCCATAGGCTGAACGGCGTGCTGTCCGTCCATAGGCTGAACGGCGTGCTGTCCGTCCATAGGCTGAACGGGGTGCTGTCCGTCCATAGGCTGAACGGGGTGCTGTCCGTCCATAGGCTGAACGGGGTGCTGTCCGTCCATAGGCGGAACGGCGTGCTGTCCGTCCATAGGCTGAACGGCGTGCTGTCCATCCATAGGCTGAACGGCGTGCTGTCCGTCCATAGGCGGAACGGCGTGCTGTCCGTCCATAGGCTGAACGGCGTGCTGTCCGTCCATAGGCTGAACGGCGTGCTGTCCGTCCATAGGCTGAACGGCGTACTGTCCGTCCATAGGCTGAACGGCGTGCTGTCCGTCCATAGGCGGAACGGCGTGCTGTCCGTCCATAGGCTGAACGGCGTGCTGTCCGTCCATAGGCTGAACGGCGTGCTGTCCGTCCATAGGCTGAACGGCGTGCTGTCCGTCCATAGGCTGAACGGGGTGCTGTCCGTCCATAGGCTGAACGGCGTGCTGTCCGTCCATAGGCTGAACGGCGTGCTGTCCGTCCATAGGCTGAACGGGGTGCTGTCCGTCCATAGGCTGAACGGGGTGCTGTCCGTCCATAGGCTGAACGGCGTGCTGTCCGTCCATAGGCTGAACGGCGTGCTGTCCGTCCATAGGCTGAACGGCGTGCTGTCCGTCCATAGGCTGAACGGGGTGCTGTCCGTCCATAGGCGGAACGGGGTGCTGTCCGTCCATAGGCTGAACGGCGTGCTGTCCGTCCATAGGCGGAACGGCGTGCTGTCCGTCCATAGGCTGAACGGCGTGCTGTCCGTCCATAGGCTGAACGGCGTGCTGTCCGTCCATAGGCGGAACGGCGTGCTGTCCGTCCATAGGCGGAACGGTGTGCTGTCCGTCCATAGGCTGAACGGCGTGCTGTCCGTCCATAGGCTGAACGGCGTGCTGTCCGTCCATAGGCTGAACGGCGTGCTGTCCGTCCATAGGCTGAACGGCGTGCTGTCCGTCCATAGGCGGAACGGCGTGCTGTCCGTCCATAGGCGGAACGGCGTGCTGTCCGTCCATAGGCGGAACGGTGTGCTGTCCGTCCATAGGCTGAACGGCGTGCTGTCCGTCCATAGGCTGAACGGCGTGCTGTCCGTCCATAGGCTGAACGGCGTGCTGTCCGTCCATAGGCGGAACGGTGTGCTGTCCGTCCATAGGCGGAACGGGGTGCTGTCCGTCCATAGGCGGAACGGCGTGCTGTCCGTCCATAGGCTGAACGGCGTGCTGTCCGTCCATAGGCGGAACGGCGTGCTGTCCGTCCATAGGCGGAACGGTGTGCTGTCCGTCCATAGGCTGAACGGCGTGCTGTCCGTCCATAGGCGGAACGGCGTGCTGTCCGTCCATAGGCGGAACGGGGTGCTGTCCGTCCATAGGCGGAACGGCGTGCTGTCCGTCCATAGGCTGAACGGCGTGCTGTCCGTCCATAGGCTGAACGGTGTGCTGTCCGTCCATAGGCGGAACGGGGTGCTGTCCGTCCATAGGCTGAACGGGGTGCTGTCCGTCCATAGGCTGAACGGCGTGCTGTCCGTCCATAGGCTGAACGGTGTGCTGTCCGTCCATAGGCGGAACGGCGTGCTGTCCGTCCATAGGCGGAACGGCGTGCTGTCCGTCCATAGGCGGAACGGGGTGCTGTCCGTCCATAGGCGGAACGGCGTGCTGTCCGTCCATAGGCTGAACGGCGTGCTGTCCGTCCATAGGCTGAACGGGGTGCTGTCCGTCCATAGGCGGAACGGGGTGCTGTCCGTCCATAGGCTGAACGGCGTGCTGTCCGTCCATAGGCTGAACGGCGTGCTGTCCGTCCATAGGCTGAACGGGGTGCTGTCCGTCCATAGGCGGAACGGGGTGCTGTCCGTCCATAGGCGGAACGGGGTGCTGTCCGTCCATAGGCTGAACGGCGTGCTGTCCGTCCATAGGCTGAACGGGGTGCTGTCCGTCCATAGGCGGAACGGGGTGCTGTCCGTCCATAGGCTGAACGGCGTGCTGTCCGTCCATAGGCTGAACGGCGTGCTGTCCGTCCATAGGCTGAACGGGGTGCTGTCCGTCCATAGGCGGAACGGGGTGCTGTCCGTCCATAGGCGGAACGGGGTGCTGTCCGTCCATAGGCTGAACGGCGTGCTGTCCGTCCATAGGCTGAACGGCGTGCTGTCCGTCCATAGGCTGAACGGGGTGCTGTCCGTCCATAGGCTGAACGGCGTGCTGTCCGTCCATAGGCTGAACGGGGTGCTGTCCGTCCATAGGCTGAACGGCGTGCTGTCCGTCCATAGGCTGAACGGCGTGCTGTCCGTCCATAGGCTGAACGGCGTGTTGTCCGTCCATAGGCGGAACGGCGTGCTGTCCGTCCATAGGCTGAACGGCGTGCTGTCCGTCCATAGGCTGAACGGCGTGCTGTCCGTCCATAGGCTGAACGGGGTGCTGTCCGTCCATAGGCGGAACGGGGTGCTGTCCGTCCATAGGCGGAACGGGGTGCTGTCCGTCCATAGGCGGAACGGCGTGCTGTCCGTCCATAGGCTGAACGGCGTGCTGTCCGTCCATAGGCGGAACGGCGTGCTGTCCGTCCATAGGCGGAACGGGGTGCTGTCTGTCCATAGGCTGAACGGGGTGCTGTCCGTCCATAGGCGGAACGGGGTGCTGTCCGTCCATAGGCTGAACGGCGTGCTGTCCGTCCATAGGCTGAACGGCGTGCTGTCCTTCCATAGGCTGAACGGCGTGCTGTCCGTCCATAGGCTGAACGGCGTGCTGTCCGTCCATAGGCTGAACGGCGTGCTGTCCGTCCATAGGCTGAACGGCGTGCTGTCCGTCCATAGGCTGAACGGCGTGCTGTCCGTCCATAGGCCGAACGGGGTGCTGTCCGTCCATAGGCTGAACGGGGTGCTGTCCGTCCATAGGCGGAACGGCGTGCTGTCCGTCCATAGGCCGAACGGGGTGCTGTCCGTCCATAGGCTGAACGGGGTGCTGTCCGTCCATAGGCGGAACGGCGTGCTGTCCGTCCATAGGCTGAACGGCGTGCTGTCCGTCCATAGGCTGAACGGCGTGCTGTCCGTCCATAGGCGGAACGGCGTGCTGTCCGTCCATAGGCGGAACGGGGTGCTGTCCGTCCATAGGCTGAACGGCGTGATGTCCGTCCATAGGCTGAACGGCGTGCTGTCCGTCCATAGGCTGAACGGCGTGCTGTCCGTCCATAGGCTGAACGGCGTGCTGTCCGTCCATAGGCTGAACGGCGTGCTGTCCGTCCATAGGCTGAACGGCGTGCTGTCCGTCCATAGGCTGAACGGCGTGCTGTCCGTCCATAGGCTGAACGGCGTGCTGTCCGTCCATAGGCTGAACGGCGTGCTGTCCGTCCATAGGCTGAACGGTGTGCTGTCCGTCCATAGGCTGAACGGCGTGCTGTCCGTCCATAGGCGGAACGGGGTGCTGTCCGTCCATAGGCGGAACGGGGTGCTGTCCGTCCATAGGCTGAACGGGGTGCTGTCCGTCCATAGGCTGAACGGCGTGATGTCCGTCCATAGGCTGAACGGCGTGCTGTCCGTCCATAGGCGGAACGGGGTGCTGTCCGTCCATAGGCTGAACGGCGTGCTGTCCGTCCATAGGCTGAACGGCGTGCTGTCCGTCCATAGGCTGAACGGCGTGCTGTCCGTCCATAGGCTGAACGGCGTGCTGTCCGTCCATAGGCGGAACGGGGTGCTGTCCGTCCATAGGCTGAACGGCGTGCTGTCCGTCCATAGGCTGAACGGCGTGCTGTCCGTCCATAGGCTGAACGGCGTGCTGTCCGTCCATAGGCTGAACGGCGTGCTGTCCGTCCATAGGCTGAACGGCGTGCAGTCCGTCCATAGGCTGAACGGCGTGCTGTCCGTCCATAGGCTGAACGGCGTGCTGTCCGTCCATAGGCTGAACGGCGTGCTGTCCGTCCATAGGCTGAACGGCGTGCTGTCCGTCCATAGGCTGAACGGCGTGCTGTCCGTCCATAGGCTGAACGGCGTGCTATCCGTCCATAGGCTGAACGGCGTGCTGTCCGTCCATAGGCTGAACGGCGTGCTGTCCGTCCATAGGCTGAACGGCGTGCTGTCCGTCCATAGGCTGAACGGCGTGCTGTCCGTCCATAGGCTGAACGGCGTGCTGTCCGTCCATAGGCTGAACGGCGTGCTATCCGTCCATAGGCTGAACGGCGTGCTGTCCGTCCATAGGCTGAACGGCGTGACATTAACAGAGACGCTAACACGGAGAACATACAGTCTATCATCCAGGATATATATATATATATATATATATATATATATATATATATATATATATATATATATATATATATATATATATATATTTCCTGACAGCTGGAGCTGCGGTAAATTTAACACGGGTTCACGTGTTCACTCCATTGTATTAAATAATTAATTAATTAATATTTAGCCTTGCAGTCGACGGAATGTTGTCAGGAGTTGGGCGGGGCCAAACCGAGAAGCGGCCCCGTCACTGGCTCTGCCTGCGCTCTGTATAAGGTGCAGTGTGCACTGTGCACAGTGCAGAGTGGATAGCTCAGTCGACCACAGGGCCAGCGGGGAGGGGCGGGGTCCGGTGGCGGCGGCGGCACAACTATTGCAGTCGACTGCAATCGGTCCCGGGCGGTCCGGGGCCGGTCCGGCGGAGTAGCGGTGGTACGGCGAGGTCGGTGGTGAAGGTGATCCCTCGCTCTCCACCGAGCCAGCCAGCCAGCCAGCCAGCCAGCCAGCCAGCCAGCCAGCCAGCCAGCCAGCCAGCCAGCCAGCCAGCCAGCCAGCCAGCCAGCCAGCCAGCCAGCCAGCCAGCCAGCCAGCCAGCCAGCCAGCCAGCCAGCCAGCCAGCCAGCCACCCAGCCAGCCAGCCAGCCAGCCAGCGGACCAGGCAGGGCTGGAGGACGCCCCATGGCAGCTCGTGCCGGCTCTCAAGGTTGGCTGCGGAGCTGGCGCCGGCCCTGTCTGGCTGCAATACTTTGTCACGCCGTTGTGTATTGCAGGCAATGCAACATCACAACGACAGATGAACGGCAGACCGGCTGGTGCCCTGGCGTTGACGACGGTGAAGCACTGAAACATCGACTGGCCTGACGCTCTCTGGTGTAGTCTGGTGTAGTCTGGTGTAGTCTGGTGTAGTCTGGTGTGTCACCACTCGCCAGTGCAGCGGAGGCAGATTATGCCAAAAGCTGGCATAGCGTTTGTGAAGTGAACTCATGTTTTGTTAGAAACGCAAATAATGTGCTGCCAGCGAAAACATAGCGATGGTCACTAATCCCAATGCTCTCATTTCTTCAATAACAAATGCGTTGCGTCGATTAAAACGATGAGTGATAAAGTTCTCTGAAATTTAAAAAAATATCTCGTTGACAGCCAAGACCCACTGTCAATCCAGTTGCCATTTCTGTATTGCCCTGCAAAAACGACAGAGGGCTCAAAATTCGTGATGGTTCGAGGGCGTCACCCGGCCCGACTGCCGGGTGGCCTGGCCGTCTGGTGCGTCAGTCACCACAATGATGGTGCGTCAGTGATCAGTCACCACAGTGGTGGTTATGAGCCGCTGATGGCGCTGATTTCAGTGATTACCGCGGCCAGGTACGGAGCGAGAGGAAGTGGGCGGCACTGCTGATGGATTACTGAGGATCGCCGCGGAAGACCGGGACGGACTGCACCTCAGACACGACTTGAGAGTTTGGCGGCCGCTTCAGGAAAGCAGGGCTGTACTTCGAGGGGCAGAGCAACGTGTCTCTTCAAACGTGTCGGCATCCAGCAGGTGCCTATAATGGAAATAGATTAACGACTAAGTGGGCATCAGTAGATGTAATGACTTCTTTTGAATTCGTCCGTACCCGTTCACGGCAGTAATGGTGCCGGGCAGGGCAGCTGTGGGTGCAGTCAGACCTTCAGTGTACCCCTCCGAGGTCATCCTCAGCTGCAGAGAGGAGAGAGGTGAGAGAGAATGATGACTGGAGCGTGACACAGCCGGCGGCGGCGGCGGCGCTGCACCCCCTGCACCCATGCACCCCTGCACCCCCCTCCCCTGCCAGAGTGTCACGTCACGATGGTCCGTCGTCGCCCGGGGCGGTCGGCCGCCGTGACCGGCAGGCTGGCGAGGCCGCGGACAGACGGAGCTGGGGCAGCCCGCCGCCGCCGTGTGTTGCCAGCCCCGCCGCGTCCAGCCCTCTCCATCACCCCGACATCACCCCGATATCACCCCGACATCACCCCGACATCACCCCGACATCACCCCGATATCACCCCGACATCACCCCGACATCACCCCGACATCACCCCGACATCACCCCGGAATCACCCCGACATCACCCCGACATCACTCCGACATCACCCCGACATCACCTCGACATCACCTCGACATCACCTCGACATCACCTCGACATCATCCCACCATCACCCCGACATCACCTCGACATCACCCCGACATCACCCCGACATCACCCCGACATCACCCCGACATCACCATAACATCACCCCGACATCACCCCGACATCACCATAACATCACCCCGACATCACCCCGACATCACTCCGACATCACTCCGACATCACCCCGACATCACCTCGACATCACCTCGACATCACCCCATCCCCCCGCCGCCGTGTTGCCAGTCCCGTCGCGTCCAGCTCTCTCCATCACCCCGACACGGCGCGCCGGCCGCCCTGACCTCGCCAGGCAGCATGGTATAATTTGGCGATTTTTAATCTGCAGACGGTAATTAAGCCATTCTTCTGAGCCGGCAGATGGGAAGGGTAGATCGCGCGGCGGCGAGGATACGCTTTCAGGCTGGTGAGCTCATTTAACGCGCCGCGCGCATCAGTCAACAGCGAGGTAATTTCACGGTGACAGCGTGACTGAGGTACATGTTGGTAAATGCGATGTGTGCTTATTGTCCATTGTCGAGACCGCGAAACAGCCTGCTGGCGCTACCTTGTCACATTACCCGGCATATAACCGGCGACGGCCATTTGTTCACACACTGTGCCGCACGCTGTACGGCGCATTGTTTGGACTTCCTTCCTGTCACGTGACTGGCGGCCGATGCGGCCGGGTCAGACCACGTGACCGGTCGGTGACCTAGTGTGCCACTTGGCCGGTGAGCGGGCGGGCGGCGAGCCCGTCTGTTGGTGACGGCGGCCCGTCCGCCCACGGTGGAGCCGCGCCGGCACGGAGCCGCGGTACCTGGCCGCCGCTGGCCGCCCGGCCGTGTCATGTTTTATTTATCCGGCGCTGCGGTCGGTGGCCGCCCCCCCCCTACCTCCCCCACCCCGGTCATCAGTAGCGATTCATCACATCAGCGCCCCGGGCGCCAGCGGCGTCCCTTTAACAGGCGCCCTCCCTCGCATCGCGGTCCCGCCGCCCGACGGCAGCCCGAGTAATGGTGACGGATGTCCGCCGCCGCGCTACCGCCACCGCCACCGCGCCGCCACCGCCACCGCGGCCGCCACCGCCACCGCGGCCGCCACCGCCACCGCCACCGCCACCGCCACCGCCACCGCCACCGCCACCGCGGCCGCCACCGCGCCGTGCCACCGCGCCGTCGCCACCCCAGGCTGGGTTCGAACATGCAACACCGCGAAACGGCGTCACGGCCGAACGGTGGGCACTGGGACGCTAGGACAGTGACCGTGGGACGGTAACGGGCGACATTCGGACAGTCTGGAAGGATTAGGGAGGCAGTGGCGGCGGAAGCAGGGGGGGGGGGGCAAGTTGCTCCCCCCATCGAAAGAGGTGGGGGGGAGGGCAAACATGTCTTTTTGCCCCCCCCCCCCCCCCTTAAAAAAAATGCTCACGCCAATAACATTTTTAAGAGATCCGCACCATACGCAATACGACGCATTGATGAGAATGCATATCCCGGGCATAAGACTCCAAAATTTCGCGCCGCAGCGCGGCGCAATTTATTTCACAGTTTCAGGTGTTGAGCCTAAAAATATTTCAGGATGATATAGCTGATTCCAAATTGGTGTCGCTGGTTCCAAAGTTGGTATGGCCCATGCCATACCTTACACCTGTCATACTGCATTCTCCATCCTTGTAACGCGCCTTTTCATCCGTTTTGTTTGGCCCTTTCAACGCTTGGAAAGGGGCCCTTTCAACGCTCGGGAAGGGGCTCTTTCGAGGCACCGACCCCCCTTACCGTTTCATATTTCAAACCTGTTTTAGCTTTACCAGAGCGCGCCAGCTCGGTCATCGCCCAAAAAGGCGTTTTACTGGTATAATATTGTGGCCTAAATCCGAGGAGATATCATTTCGCGGCATTTTGTTGGGGAGGGGGGGGGGCGCTTTTCCCGAGGGGGCGCCCTGGGTTTCTTTCCCCCCCCCCATCCGAAAATACATTCCGCTTCCACTCTAGGGAGGCAGTCATAGTCTAATCATGTACCGTGACAGAGCTGGGACCTGAACAAGAGAAGACCGGGAAGGCCGTTTTGTGGTTCGTTTTATGTTCAGCTATAAAATGTTCGGTCGTGCTAGTACTAATCTATGGGAAAAGACGCCTTTGTGCGTCGCTCCTTTGCCGGTCACGGACTGGTGAAATCCGCAGCCAGTTTGGTCGTAACCCTCGGCACACAGCTGGAGAATTAACGTGTATTACGACACGGTGTTCACTGGGGATCACAACAACAGCGCAACGACGCCACCAGTCAAAACAGGGGGATCGCGTCAACGCCGCGACATAGCACCCAGCCAACCGGCTCCTCGCCAGGTGGGAGTCTCTTCGCGGAGCATTAGTCGCTGGCGGTTTTCTCCACAATCAATCAGCGAGCGTCACGGTCGTAACGTGATCGTCACGCTGGCAGTGGGACGTCACGGACGGAGTGGCTGAGTAATGCACTGGCCACTGCTGTCAAACTGATTACTAATGCACTGATGCACTGGTCTGATGCACTGGTGCACTGGTCAAACTGATTGTCATGAAGAAAGTTATTGTACTGTCTCCAACCAGCTATCCTTGTAAATGTTCCCGACTGAGTTTTCATAGTTAGGTTTAGCAGCTAAGTGACTCACTGGACCAAGCAAATGATAGGACGACGCGACCTGGAGTCCTTGTCTGAGGGAACCTCGTAATCCTGTGTGCCCACCGCCGTCGCCACGGCCGCCGGCAACCATACCTCCGCCACCTTTCTGTCTCGGTCTGCCGATCCTCCGCGGGGCCGTGGATCCTCCGGCAAACACCGCCGAGCAGTGCAGCGGTGTGAGCTGATGAGTATTGGTGGAGGTCAGCGGGTCATCAGAGCCATACACGGACTGCCGGCAGCGGCCCCGAGTGATCCGTCATGGCGCCGGACCGCTCCCAGTCGGCCGCAAACGACCGACAGAGGCCCTCAGTCGCTCCCGCTCCGACCGCAAACGGCCCGGCGCGGCCCACCGGAGGCGCGAGCCGTCACTAAACGTCATCGAACGTCATCAATCGGTCGTCAGACTCATCACCTGTCATTTACGGCCGAGTTTTAATCGGCCGTAAGTAAGTATTGGCGAGCGTTTCACACCATCGGCATATATTACATTGTGTCTGAGCTGGGTATCCTTCGCTTCGTTGCCGTATGACCCTTGCTATTGGAGCGTCCTAAAACACCAATCACCCTTCGCTTCGCATAGTTGACTTTCTCTATTATGTTGAGAACAGCTCCACTGGGACGTGCACTGTCGTCGGTGCGGGATATTCCGCCGCGTCGCTACCGGCCCCGATAAGAGGCTGCGGGAGGCGGCGGTGGTTCGTTTTCCGCGTCCGTCAGCTGGTGGCGACTCAGCGCGATCTCAGCCGTGGACAGCCCGGCTCTCTCGGCGGGAGGCGGTGGCCGCCACACACCCGCCGCCGCCGCCGCCGCCAGCCGTGAGATAACGGGCCGGGGCGACCGTCACCGTCACGGCACCGTCACCGACATCATAGCGCCGCGGCAGGTCCGACACTACTCTGGAGGGCTGACTTCACGGCGGCCACCGCGGCAGGTTCGACACTACACTTCAGGGCTGACTCCACGGCGGCCACCGTGGCAGAACCGACATTGTATTGCGGCACTCAGGAGACTCCCCAAAGAGCTCTTATGCTCTCGCGTCAATGTACAAACAAGCAAGCATACAGACAATCAAAACCCATCACAGTGAGCCCATCACCCATCACCCAATCCCCCACCACCCATAATCACCCATCACCCATCACCCATCTCCCATCACCCATCACACATCACCCATCACCCATCACCCATCACCCATCACCCATCACCCATCACCCATCACCCATCACCCATCACCCATCATCCATCATCCATCATCCATCACCCATCACCCATCACCCATCACCCATCACCCATCACCCATCACCCATCCCCATCACCCATCACCCATCACCCATCACCCATCACCCATCACCCATCACCCATCACCCACCCATCACCCTATCAGGCCACCTCCTGCTATTTTGCTACAGCGGCCAAAATTGCTTTTGTCTCTCGCTTGAACACGGACTTACTACTCCTCCTAACTTCAGACGGCAAGCGGTTCCAAGTTGCAACAGCGCGGTGTGGGAACGACATCTTAGTGGCCTGTAGGCGACATTTTGGCGCGTGCAGCACGGACTCGTCAGCTGTCGCACGAGTCTGTCGTCGCGATACCTGGTCGCGCGTCTCGATCAGCGACCGCAGCCGCTGTGACCCACCTCTGTTCCAAAGCATGTGGTGACCCGCTGAACATCCCGCATGTCGATCATGCTGTCGAACGACATCCAGCCAAGATCCTCCCGCACCTGCGCGATGTGGTCGTACTTTCTGAGCCCAGTGATTGTGCGGATCGCGAAATTTAGTGCATTGTCGATTCCCTTCCTCTGCGCTTGTGTCCTGGGCGCCCAGACGGGCAGACCGTTCCGGATGACTGGGAACATCAGAGTTTCGATGACCAGCTTCGTTGTGTCTCGCGGGAAATTTAGTTTGCGCATGGTAGCCACCATCCCGTTGCATTTCTTTGCCACGACGCTTACTTGTTTCTCCCACCGCGTCTCCCAGTTCTCTCTCTCTCAGCTGGTTGAGGTAAACTCCAATAATTTTAACGGTTTCTGAGTGATTCAGGCTTACTCCGTCAAATTGCAGTCAGGGAGGCCGCCTGGGCCGTGTTTGTAGGGGTACCGGCTATAAGAAAGTCCATCTTTGCGGCGTTGACTTTAAAGGGAATAGGTCACCTTGAAAGTTGTCTTGAAATTCAACCATGCGGTGCATCTTGAGCTCAAAACTACGAATATGACTTTGGTTTGGACAACTGATGGATATATGTGGAGAAAGAAGTAAGTTTCTCTTTGCATTTCACGATAAATCGTACGATAGCAGCTGGCGTTCTGGCTCCGCCCCGCTCCGCCTGACGCCAAGTACAGTATCTGACGAGGGGCCGCCCCGCCGCCCGGGCGGCTGAGCGGATATTAACGAGGCGTTGTGATCAGAGACTACGTTCCAGAGAGTGTACCTGCCTCCGGCGGCGAGCGTTCATATCCCGATCGTGGCCCGGAACAGCGGACATGAAACCGGGCCCGCTAGTCCTGTGTCGAAATTACTTAACGTAGGGAGGTAATTCTTCCACCACAACCCATTTTTAGATCTGCTCTACACATCTGCCATCTCAGTCCAAAATCCCATGTTGAAGGTGAACTATTCCCTTTAAGGGGACTGTCCCACCTTCCCAAAAGTTGTAAAATGTACGCCACTTGTGGTGCACAATATGAAGTAATTGCTGCCGAACACGATTATGACATTTGTTTCTCGCAAACAGTGCTCAATTTAAAAAAGTTAAGTTTTAATATTTGGGTTGATGACGTCATATTGAGCTCTAGAGAGCTACACAGAAATCCTTTACGCTGCCAAAGTATGGGCACAATTATTTCGAGACAATTCTGGCGCTTTGAATACAAAACCAACCAACTACCAAACCATTGAAACGGAGCAAATATCTACAAAGTTCACCTTAAAACAAGCCGACTATCATTACCAGTTGGGTAAAGAGAGACGACGCTGTCGGTTTAGAAGCCCTATTCAAATACACATGGGCCTTATTTTTTGCAGATGTCAAAATCAAACTCGACTATCTTTTTTATTAGATCATTGTGGTTGTTTTAACTGCTACCATACTTAATTGCAATGCCAAGCCATCGA
>JAXIVJ010010198.1:0-7500 GCA_036785665.1 Chirona hameri
TGTGACTCTAGGTGGTGACTGGTGGTGACTCTGGTGGTGACTCTGTGGTGACTCTGGTGGTGACTGGTGGTGACTGGTGGTGACTCTGGTGGTGACTCTGGTGGTGACTCTGGTGGTGACTCTTGGTGACTCTGGGTGGTGACTGGTGGTGACTCTGGTGGTGACTCTTGGTGACTCTGGTGGTGACTTGTGGTGACTCTGGTGGTGACTGGTGGTGACTCTGGTGGTGACTCTGGTGGTGACTCTGTGGTGACTCTGGTGGTGACTGGTGGTGACTCTGTTGGTGACTGGTGGTGACTCTGGTGGTGACTCTGGTGGTGACTCTGGTGTGACTGGTGGTGACTCTGGTGGTGACTGGTGGTGACTCTGGTGGTGACTGGTGGTGACTCTGGTGGTGACTCTGTGGTGACTCTGGTGGTGACTGGTGGTGACTCTGGTGTGACTCTTGGTGACTCTGGTGGTGACTGGTGGTGACTCTGGTGGTGACTCGGTGGTGACTCTGGTGGTGACTGGTGGTGACTCTGGTGGTGACTTGGTGGTGACTCTGGTGGTGACTCTGGTGGTGACTCTGGTGGTGACTGGTGGTGACTCTGGTGGTGACTGGTGGTGACTCTGGTGGTGACTGGCTGGTGGACTGGTGGTGACTGTGGTGACTCTGGTGGTGACTGGTGGTGACTCTGGTGGTGACTCTGGTGGTGACTTGGTGGTGACTCTGGTGGTGACTCTGGTGGTGACTCTGGTGGTGACTCTGGTGGTGACTGTGGTGACTCTGGTGGTGACTGTGGTGACTGGTGGTGACTGGTGGGGTGACTCTGGTGGTGACTGGTGGGTGACTCTGGTGGTGACTGGTGGTGACTCTGGTGGTGGACTGGTGGTGACTCTGGTGGTGACTCTGGTGGTGACTGGTGGTGACTCTGGTGGTGACTGGTGGTGACTGGTGGTGACTCTGGTGGTGACTGGTGGTGACTCTGGTGGTGACTTGGTGGTGACTCTGGTGGTGACTGGTGGTGACTCTGGTGGTGACTCTTGGTGACTCTGGTGGTGACTGGTGGTGACTCTGGTGGTGGACTCTTGGTGACTCTGGTGGTGACTCGGTGGTGACTCTGGTGGTGACTGGTGGTGACTCTGGTGGTGACTCTGGTGGTGACTGGTGGTGACTCTGGTGGTGACTCTGGTGGTGACTGGTGGTGACTCTGGTGGTGACTCTTGGTGACTCTGGTGGTGACTGGTGGTGACTCTGGTGGTGACTCGGTGGTGACTCTGGTGGTGACTCGGTGGTGACTCTAGTGGTGACTCTTGGCGACTCTGGTGGTGACTCGGTGGTGACTCTGGTGGTGACTCTTGTGACTCTGGTGGTGACTGGTGGTGACTCTGGTGGTGACTGGTGGTGACTCTGGTGGTGACTAGGTGGTGACTCTGGTGGTGACTCTGGTGGTGACTGGTGGTGACTCTGGCGGTGACTCTGGTGGTGACTGGTGGTGACTCTGGTGGTGACTGGTGGTGACTCTGGTGGTGACTGGTGGTGACTCTGGTGGTGACTGGTGGTGACTCTGGTGGTGACTGTGGTGACTGGTGGTGACTGTGGTGACTCTGGTGGTGACTGGTGGTGACTCTGGTGGTGACTCTTGGTGACTCTGGTGGTGACTCTTGGTGACTCTGGTGGTGACTGGTGGTGACTCTGGTGGTGACTGGTGGTGACTCTGGTGGTGACTGGTGGTGACTCTGGTGGTGACTGGTGGTGACTCTGGTGGTGACTCTGGTGGTGACTCTGGTGGTGACTGGTGGTGACTCTGGTGGTGACTCTGGTGGTGACTCTTGGTGACTCTGGTGGTGACTCTGGTGGTGACTCTGGTGGTGACTGGTGGTGACTCTGGTGGTGACTCTTGGTGACTCTGGTGGTGACTCTGTGGTGACTCTGGTGGTGACTCTGGTGGTGACTCTTGGTGACTCTGGTGGTGACTCTGGTGGTGACTCTGGTGGTGACTGTGGTGACTCTGGTGGTGACTCTTGGTGACTCTGGTGGTGACTCTGGTGACTCTGGTGGTGACTGGTGGTGACTCTGGTGGTGACTCTTGGTGACTCTGGTGGTGACTGGTGGTGACTCTGGTGGTGACCTGGTGGTGACTGGTGGTGACTCTGGTGGTGACTGGTGGTGACTCTGGTGGTGACTCTTGGTGACTCTGGTGGTGACTCTGGTGGTGACTCTGGTGGTGACTGGTGGTGACTCTGGTGGTGACTCTTGGTGACTCTGGTGGTGACTCTTGGTGACTCTGGTGGTGACTGGTGGTGACTCTGGTGGTGACTCTTGGTGACTCTGGTGGTGACTCTGGTGGTGACTCTTGGTGACTCTGGTGGTGACCTGTGGTGATCTGGTGGTGACTGGTGGTGACTGGTGGTGACTCTGGTGGTGACTGGTGGTGACTCTGGTGGTGACTGGTGGTGACTCTGGTGGTGGACTGGTGGTGACTCTGGTGGTGACTGGTGGTGACTTGGTGGTGACTCGGTGGTGACTTGGTGGTGACTGGTGGTGACTCTGGTGGTGACTGGTGGTGACTCTGGTGGTGACTGGTGGTGACTCTGGTGGTGACTGGTGGTGACTCTGGTGGTGACTTGGTGGTGACTCTGGTGGTGACTGGTGGTGACTCCTGGTGGTGACTGGTGGTGACTCTGGTGGTGACTGGTGGTGACTCTGGTGGTGACTGGTGGTGACTCTGGTGGTGACTGGTGGTGACTCTGGTGGTGACTCTTGGTGACTCTGGTGGTGACCTGGTGGTGACTCTGGTGGTGACCTGGTGGTGACTGCTTGGTGACTCTGGTGGTGACTGGTGGTGACTCTGGTGGTGACTGGTGGTGACTCTGGTGGTGACTGATGGTGACTCTGGTGGTGACTCTTGGTGACTCTGGTGGTGACTGGTGGTGACTCTGGTGGTGACTCGGTGGTGACTCTAGGTGACTCTGGTGGTGACTCTGGTGGTGACTCTGGTGGTGACTGGTGGTGACTCTGTGGTGACTCTTGGTGACTCTGGTGGTGACTCTTGGTGACTCTGTGGTGACTCTGGTGGTGATCTTGGTGACTCTGGTGGTGACTCTGGTGGTGACTCTGGTGGTGACTGGTGGTGAATCTGGTGGTGACTCTTGGTGACTCTGGTGGTGACTCTTGGTGACTCTGGTGGTGACTGGTGGTGACTCTGGTGGTGACTCTTGGTGACTCTGGTGGTGACTGGTGGTGACTCTGGTGGTGACTGGTGGTGACTGGTGGTGACTCTGGTGGTGACTGGTGGAGACTCTGGTGGTGACTCTTGGTGACTCTGGTGGTGACTCTGGTGGTGACTCTGGTGGTGATGGTGGTGACTCTGGTGGTGACTCTTGGTGACTCTGGTGGTGACTCTGGTGACTCTGGTGGTGACTGGTGGTGACTCTGGTGGTGACTCTTGGTGACTCTGGTGGTGACTCTGGTGGTGACTCTTGGTGACTCTGGTGGTGACTGGTGGTGACTCTGGTGGTGACTGGTGGTGACTGGTGGTGACTCTGGTGGTGACTGGTGGTGACTCTGGTGGTGACTGGTGGTGACTCTGGTGGTGACTGGTGGTGACTCTGGTGGTGACTGGTGGTGACTCTGGTGGTGACTGGTGGTGACTCTGGTGGTGACTCTGGTGGTGACTCTGGTGGTGACTGGTGGTGACTCTGGTGGTGACTGGTGGTGACTCTAGGTGACTCTGGTGGTGACTCTGGTGGTGACTCTGGTGGTGACTGGTGGTGACTCTGGTGGTGACTCTTGGTGACTCTGGTGGTGACTGGTGGTGACTCTGGTGGTGACTGGTGGTGACTCTGGTGGTGACCTGGTGGTGACTCTGGTGGTGACTCTGGTGGTGACTGGTGGTGACTCTGGTGGTGACTGGTGGTGACTCTTGGTGACTCTGGTGGTGACTCTAGGTGACTCTGGTGGTGACTGGTGGTGACTCTGGTGGTGACTGGTGGTGACTCTGGTGGTGACTGGTGGTGACTCTGGTGGTGACTGGTGGTGACTCTGGTGGTGACTGGTGGTGACTCTGGTGGTGACTGGTGGTGACTCTGGTGGTGACTGGTGGTGACTCTGGTGGTGACTCTGGTGGTGACTCTGGTGGTGACTGGTGGTGACTCTGGTGGTGACTGGTGGTGACTTAGGTGACTCTGGTGGTGACTCTGGTGGTGACTCTGGTGGTGACTGGTGGTGACTCTGGTGGTGACTCTTGGTGACTCTGGGTGGTGACTGGTGGTGACTCTGGTGGTGACTGGTGGTGACTCTGGTGGTGACTGGTGGTGACTCTGGTGGTGACTCTGGTGGTGACTGGTGGTGACTCTGGTGGTGACTGGTGGTGACTCTTGGTGACTCTGGTGGTGACTCTAGGTGACTCTGGTGGTGACTGGTGGTGACTCTGGTGGTGACTGGTGGTGACTCTGGTGGTGACTCTTGGTGACTCTGGTGGTGACTGGTGGTGACTCTGGTGGTGACTCTAGGTGACTCTGGTGGTGACTCTGGTGGTGACTCTGGTGGTGACTGGTGGTGACTCTGGTGGTGACTCTTGGTGACTCTGGTGGTGACTGGTGGTGACTCTGGTGGTGACTCTGGTGGTGACTCTGGTGGTGACTGGTGGTGACTCTGGTGGTGACTCTGGTGGTGACTCTAGTGGTGACTGGTGGTGACTCTGGTGGTGACTCTGGTGGTGACTCTGGTGGTGACTGGTGGTGACTGGTGGTGACTGGTGGTGACTCTGGTGGTGACTCTGGTGGTGACTCTTGGTGACTCTGGTGGTGACTGGTGGTGACTCTGGTGGTGACTCTTGGTGACTCTGGTGGTGACTGGTGGTGACTCTGATGGTGACTGGTGGTGACTCTGGTGGTGACTGGTGGTGACTCTGGTGGTGACTGGTGGTGACTCTGGTGGTGACTCTGGTGGTGACTCTGGTGGTGACTGGTGGTGACTCTGGTGGTGACTGGTGGTGACTCTGGTGGTGACTGGTGGTGACTCTGGTGGTGACTCTTGGTGACTCTGGTGGTGACTGGTGGTGACTCTGGTGGTGACTCTTGGTGACTCTGGTGGTGACTGGTGGTGACTCTGGTGGTGACTGGTGGTGACTGGTGGTGACTCTGGTGGTGACTGGTGGTGACTCTTGGTGACTCTGGTGGTGACTGGTGGTGACTCTGGTGGTGACTGGTGGTGACTCTGGTGGTGACTGGTGGTGACTCTGGTGGTGACTGGTGGTGACTCTGGTGGTGACTGGTGGTGACTCTGGTGGTGACTCTTGGTGACTCTGGTGGTGACTGGTGGTGACTCTGGTGGTGACTGGTGGTGACTCTGGTGGTGACTGGTGGTGACTCTGGTGGTGGACTGGTGGTGACTCTGGTGGTGACTCTTGGTGACTCTGGTGGTGACTGGTGGTGACTCTGGTGGTGACTCTTGGTGACTCTGGTGGTGACTCTGGTGGTGACTCTGGTGGTGACTGGTGGTGACTCTGGTGGTGACTGGTGGTGACTCTGGTGGTGACTGGTGGTGACTGGTGGTGACTGGTGGTGACTCTTGGTGACTCTGGTGGTGACTGGTGGTGACTCTGGTGGTGACTGGTGGTGACTCTGGTGGTGACTCTTGGTGACTCTGGTGGTGACTGGTGGTGACTGGTGGTGACTCTTGGTGACTCTGGTGGTGACTCTTGGTGACTCTGGTGGTGACTGGTGGTGACTCTGGTGGTGACTGGTGGTGACTCTGGTGGTGACTGGTGGTGACTCTGGCGTTGTTGTCGCAGGGTGACTCTGGCGGTCCGATGGTGTTGGAGCAACATAATGGACAGCACCGACTGGTCGGCGTCGTGTCGGCAGGCCTCGGCTGTGGAGTTGCACAGATTCCTGTTCTCTACACTCGTGTCAATGCCTACCTTCGCTGGATCATGGGAGTCCTGACCACCACAGCTGTCTCAGCTTTACCGGCCCTGAGGCCTGTAGAGGCTTCAAAGCTTGGGAATAGATTGAAGATCAAACCAATCGAAATATTGCCAAAAAGACTTAAATCTATTAAGTTAGGCGTAGTTACAGAACGCAAAGCTCAATCAACTAGCAAGTCGTTGGCAGAGCCAGGAGGTAGCGCGAGTAAAGCCAGGGCAGCTCAATCAACTAGCAAGTCGTTGGCAGAGCCAGGAGGTAGCGCGAGTAAAGCCAGGGCAGCTCAATCAACTAGCAAGTCGTTGGCAGAGCCAGGAGGTAGCGCGAGTAAAGCCAGGGCAGCTCAATCAACTAGCAAGTCGTTGGCAGAGCCAGGAGGTAGCGCGAGTAAAGCCAGGGCAGCTCAATCAACTAGCAAGTCGTTGGCAGAGCCAGGAGGTAGCGCGAGTAAAGCCAGGGCAGCTCAATCAACTAGCAAGTCGTTGGCAGAGCCAGGAGGTAGCGCGAGTAAAGCCAGGGCTGTAGTGAAGCCATGAGGTAGCGCGAGTAAAGCCAGGGCAGCTCAATCAACTAGCAAGTCGTTGGCAGAGCCAGGAGGTAGCGCGAGTAAAGCCAGGGCAGCTCAATCAACTAGCAAGTCGTTGGCAGAGCCAGGAGGTAGCGCGAGTAAAGCCAGGGCAGCTCAATCAACTAGCAAGTCGTTGGCAGAGCCAGGAGGTAGCGCGAGTAAAGCCAGGGCAGCTCAATCAACTAGCAAGTCGTTGGCAGAGCCAGGAGGTAGCGCGAGTAAAGCCAGGGCAGCTCAATCAACTAGCAAGTCGTTGGCAGAGCCAGGAGGTAGCGCGAGTAAAGCCAGGGCAGCTCAATCAACTAGCAAGTCGTTGGCAGAGCCAGGAGGTAGCGCGAGTAAAGCCAGGGCAGCTCAATCAACTAGCAAGTCGTTGGCAGAGCCAGGAGGTAGCGCGAGTAAAGCCAGGGCTGTAGTGAAGCCAGGAGGTAGCGCGAGTAAAGCCAGGGCTGTAGTGAAGTCTGTTACCAAGGGAGATGCACATATTTTACCACCCAAGTCCTTGACAGAACCTAACCTAGAACGAATAAGTGGCAGAAGCAAAAGCCAACACCCGAGACAAGTTTGTTACCAAAGGTGAAGTATATTTACCACCTAAGTCATTGGCAGAATATAAGCAGAATGCAGAATAAAACGAGTAAATGCCAAAGACATAACCAAGAACTTGGTGAGAATCAATGTTACCTCACAGGTTGACCAGGACGCGAAGCAATGGCATCAAATTACTGTAACACCAGAAAATACAAATGCCCAAACAGAACAACAGAACATGACAGAACATATTGCAAAAAGAGAGGCTTTGCCGATAGCTGCCACAAATTACATCTGGCTCTCCGTTCGAGTACATGCCGCTGGTGAGTCATACTAATATAACTGCTGGGAACAAAACTCTGCCTCCGGCGACAACGCAGTCAGAGCCAAAACACTGGTTAGAGCTGCTGAAAGACCTGGTTGATTAGGATGCGGCTGGTTATGTGATGGATAGCGAGGTGGATAGCGAGGATAGCGAGGAGGATAGC
>JAXIVJ010010198.1:12500-40000 GCA_036785665.1 Chirona hameri
ATGGTTGCAAAATGCAAAAAATTATTCAAATACAATAGAAGATTTTCAGATTATTCCATGGACACAGATCAAGCACAAGCGCCCAATTCGTGGACAAATTGGGCGCTTGTGCTTGATCCACAAATTGGGTCCTTGTGCATGTATATTGGTGTATGGCCGACTCAAACGGCAATCAGGTCTTACCGTGTTCGTAATGCTGTATTTTTTGTTGTTGACAATTTCGACTTGGTTCCTGAATTTTATGGACCCCAAGGCCCAGGGGATTCATGGACATTAACCCTATTCCGGCCAGAATTACGTTAATCTGCGGGGGGGGGGGGCAGATTCTGCCCCCCCCCCCCCGAGATCTCGAGAACCGCTCGGTCGATTTCTATGGAAAAAACGCTATTCGATTCGTGATGGCAAGATCAGCGGATCTAAAAGCGGATCTCTACCCTTTGGTCCCATTTTTTTTGTAAATGGGGGGGGGGGGGGGGGGGGAGTGAGGGGGCAAAAAATATGAAAATTTTGGGTGTTTTTTTCAGGGTCATTGAGGTGATGTGGTTTGATCGATTTTAATGCTCCAAACGTTTTTGAGCTTCAAATGTACTGGTCTTCAATATTAAAAGACTAGTACCACAATGCAAAATCATAGGCGTATTCAGGAGATGTAAAATTGGGGGGGGGATTTTCTGATAACAAATATGTGCTGTTCGTCATTGTTTGGGACGACACAAACGTCACATTGGGAATTATTTGCTGTAATTTGTTAAATATAAAATATTGCGCATAGGTGAATCCAGGAAAACAACGTCGGGGGGGGGGGGGCACTATGCGCGTAACGCTTTTCATCATCTTACTAATTTGAGGTTGGACCTAATTTGAGGGCGGGTATCGCCTCCCATTTTTGTACCTGAGTGCGCCTCTGCCCAAAAGTATGTACAATCCCATTATGTATGATGCATATTGCATTGCAAATGTTTCTGACGCATTTATTGCACCGCAAACAATGAAGGAAGAATGCGCCTCACAACCGCATTCGTAACACCCTCCCCAAAACAGGAGCCTGGCACCGCCTCTGTTAGACCGATTTTTCAAAATTTTGACACGATATGTGACATTTCATTTTGGGAAAATTCACAAAGCCTAACGGTTTCGAAACGGCAAGTGAAAAACCACCGTGGGGGGGGGGGGGGCAGAATCTGTCCCCGCATGGAATAGGGATAATGTCCATGAATCCCCTGGATCCTGTCCATTAGTTTATTCCCGAACCAAAATAGACTAAGGAGACCATTGGCGGCGGATCGTATTTTCGGATGGGGTGCAAATAAACACAGGGGCCCCCCTCGGCCAAAGGACGCACGGCCAAATGCCCCCCCCACAAACAAACAAAAAAATGTCACGAAATGGTATCTCCTCGGATTTAGGCCACTATATTTTGCAGGCCCCTAAATGGTCGCCAAAAACGTCGGGCAGGCCCATGTTGAAGTCGCAGGCCTTCTGAGTGCCCCCTGAGGACTACCGAGGGTCCCCTCAGGCCGACTGAGGGCCTTCTATCGGCCTTAGATGGCCCCTCAGGCTGGCTGGGGCACATCGGGGCCATGGGTCATTGTTTCGGTCAAAAATAAGAAAATCGAACCAACTTCTTGGAATACAAATGCTCCTACAAATGTATTGGGGGGGGGGGCAAAATCATATGTTTCCTCCCCCAACTTCTTGAATGGGGGGTCAGCTGCCCCCCCCTATCCGCTGGCCGATAGCGGTTTTAAACTTATAATATTTAATTATGCCATAGGTACCTACCTAAAATTCGTATCTCTCATATTTTCTATAACGGTGACATAATGTCAGGTCCATCACGTGACCTCCCCATTATGCCAATGGGAAAAATTGCAAATGTTTCCTATTCAGAGAATACGAATCAGATCAGGTCAATTCGGTCAGGATCATGTGATTATAGCTCATTATTGATGACCCAAGTACAATTTTTGCTGTGAGTGTGACCCTTACAAGGTCTGGGGTCACCAACGTTTTTATCAATAACTTTTGATCGAATAAAGATAGCTACATATGTGAAACCAGTGTTCGCCACGGGCCCACCAACCCCCAGCCCGGCCCGGCTCAGGCCCTTGCACACCAAGCCCAGGCCCGGACCAGGCCCGGTCAAATTAATAATATTGAGGCCCAAGCCCTCCGGCCCGTTCAGATTAAGCATATCATTATTTTCACAAAATTTGCAATCATTATCCTAGCATATTTACTTGTATACTATAAATGTGAAACAATGAACCATCTATGCTAAAAAAAAGCCACAGCCACAGCAACAGTGTGTTGCTGTGTAAGTGAACTGCTGGCTAAAATATTTTTAAGCTGACCTGAGCTTGCCCGCATTACTTCAAAATGATCAGCCCAGGCCCGTCCAGAGCCCGGTGATTTCCTTAACCCTCGCCCATGCAGCGTACGATCAGTGCGTGACCGTGCAGTTGGGTTGGTACACCCCCCCCCCCCCTAGCGTTTCGCCCCTAAATGAGCTAGAGTTTCGATTAAAAAAACGAGCGTGTTGCTTGTCACGAGGGAAAGCCATTGATACCCGATTTTAAGGTCCTAGGTCATTGGGTGACCTCTGAGGTCATGTCAATTACCCAAAATTCAACAAATTTGTAAATGCGTGTAAATTGAATTTAATCGAGCTAGAATCGCAAATGAGCATTTAATTATGCTAAATGGGTGCCAAATTTGAAATCAGCGTCACAAAATGTCCTAGAAACTGCCAAATTCCAAAAAGGTCATGTCAGGTCATGTCAGGTCATTTGAGATCAGTGACCTCGGTTGACCTGTGGAGGCGCATGACCCCAGTAGAACATATAATTATGTAAATTGGATCCCATATTTGAAATCAGCGCCACAAAATGTCCTAGAAACTGCCAGAAGCCAAAAAAGTAATATCAGGTCATCGGAGGTCAGTGACCTTGGTTAACCTCTGAAAAGGTCAATCGAGGTCACATATCAATGGAAACCATAACTGTTACCTGGAAACACCTGTGCATATGCTCCTGAACAACACACTATGAAACTGCATAAGTTTCAAAGATCAATACTACGGACGCCAGTTGCGCCTGACATGACCTTGAGAAACAGGTCAAAGGTCACGGGTTATGTGACGTACAACTTTTTTTGCAGAATATGTGTCAAATAGTTCACAAGTAGGGCACTGAAAGTTTCATCGTAATCGGTTGATATTTACGCGAGTTATTGCCGAAAAAAACGAGGGGGATGTGGCATCCACCCCCCGTCTGCACTGGCGAGGGTTAAAGCTGAGGCCCAGCACAGGCCCGGCCCATGGCCCATAGGGCCAGCCCGGCCCGTGGCGAACTTTGCGTGAGACCGCTACTACTGTGTTAATCTTGTCAAGCCGCTTCCGGATACGTACATTGTGATCCACCTGGACTGGCATATGACCTTGTATGACCTTGACATGAGGTGAAGCTTTGTATTTGATATAAACCACTTGCCATGTGTATGATTTGAAGCGCCTTGACGAGAGAAATACGATGACGTTAGCATTATTGCTCTATATTGATTACATACAAAGTTATTAACGAAAAACTGTTTTGCCAAGAATAGCCTTTATGACCTTTAATGACCTCTGGTCTCTGGAGACTTAACTATTGACCTGAGCTTACATTTGAGGACCCCCTAGCGATTGCATTTTTCAAGAGCTTTCGACTTTTTCACGTTTGTTCCTATGTATCATAAGTTCCTGAGATATTTGGGGGTTTCTGAAGCAAAATCCTTAAGTTGGAAAATTTGACCTTTGATAAACCTGACAACAAAAATGGCTGACGGTTTCGACATACTTTTGACGAGCTATCGAATGGTGATTTTGGATTCCGCCTACTCCCCGTAGGAGCCGAGTTACTGGCATTGTGCCGGAAATCCCGATCCCCGGTACGGTGCGGGTTAATAGGGGCCCAGGGCACCTGATTTTTAATGGGTCGGAATAAACCTGTTGCTGAGTTCTGAGTTGTCTCCTGGATTCCCGGGTAAACTGGTTAGCGGGTCAAGTTACCTCCCGAGAAAAACAATGGCAATGTGTTAACGGGCTAATGATAATGATTCAGGTCGCGACTGGGTAATAATTTCACAAGATAGTGGGTTAAGCTATCTCCCGAAAATAATTTGTGCTCACAGGTAGCCATCCACAAGTAAGAATCTACCTTTATTTGCATTACGGGGCGGCGGCCCGTGATTATTGACCGGCCGGGGCAACAAAATATCGAGTCTTCTAAATATTGAAAAGTAAAAAATATCAAGTTGTAAAATTAGGAAAGGCGTGTACATTCCAAACCAATGTTCTATTTGGACGCAGCATGCGCCGATCGAAAATTATTCACGATCTGAATCTAACGAATGCTTAACATTTTGAATTTCCTGCAAGTAAAAAAAAAAATCCTGCAAGACTACCCTGCACGTTTCTGCAAGAACGTCCTGCAAGGTTTTGATACACTTTTCGTACACGAATTTGTGATGGATTCTACATGATCCTGCAGGTTGGCTTGCACAGAATTGCAAAAGTATCCTATATAGTCCTAGTCCTGCACGCAACGTTAAAACACATCAAAATCTTGCGGTGTTTCTTGTAGGATCTTGTCAAATCTATCATACATGTCGGATTTTGTCGGATTTCAACCTACCCGCACCCCACCCTTCAGGTTGGGCAGACCAAGCTGGCCAGGGCAGGGTAAGGTAGTGCTGGGTAAGGCAAGCGGGGCAGGGAAGGAAGCACAGGGCAAGGTAAACAGAGAAGGGTAGGGCGGGGAGCTCAAGGTGGTTAGCTACAAACTCTAGTTGTTGATTGTCGAGGTGAAGACCTGGGTGAAAGTCACGAGATATTTCCGAAGGAACATCACTGCAGACAGTGCACACTCACGATATAATGCATTAAACGTATATTCACTGTCTGCAAGTGAGAGGTCAGATCGCAGCTACCGCTGCCATGTCGCACCCGGCGTTACAAGGTCACAGCTACCGCTGCCTAGTCGCAGCTACCGCTACCAGGTCGCAGCCAGCACTGCCAGGTCGCAGCCACCGCTGCAATGTCGCACTTGGCGCTACAAGGTCGCAGCTACCGCCACCAGGTCGCATCCACCGCTGCCATGTCGCACCCGGCGTTACAAGGTCGCAGCCACCGTTGCCAGGTAGCACCGGCGCTACAAGGTCGCAGCTACCGCTGCCAGGTCACAGCTACCGCTGCCAGGTCGCACCCGGCGTTACAAGGTCACAGCTACCGCTGCCAGGTCACAGCTACCGCTGCCAGGTCTCAGCCACCGCTGCCAGGACGCACCCGGCGCTACAAGGTCGCCGCTACTGCTGCCAGGTCGCAGCTACCGCTATAAGGTCGCAGCTACCGCTACCAGGTCGCAGCCACCGCTGTCAGGTCCACCTGCCGCTGCCATGTCCGCCTACCGCTGCCAGGTCCGCCTGCCACTGCCAGGTCCGCCTGCCGCTGCCAGGTCTGCCTGCCGCTGCCATGTCCGCCTGCCGCTGCGAGGTCCACCTGTCGCTGCCAGGTCCGCCTGTCGCTGCCATGTCCGCCTGCCGCTGCCAAATCCACCTGTCGCTGCCAGGTCCGCCTGTCGCTGCCAGGTCCCCGTCATCGGAATCACTCAAGGTGATCTATGAGCTCTGAAAGCATATAAGTCACATGTCACAGCACAGTCACATTACCGTTCACAGGTAGATTCGTTAGATAAACATCTTTGATATTGAGCGAAGTTTGAATAATCACTTTATATCGTTCAGTACGGCTCATAACACTTCAAAGTGAGCACAAAGTATAATATTTTTAAAGGACGCGCCCTGCCAAGGAAGAAGTTTTTTTCCAACAAGTAATGTCGATATGACAATGTCATTCATATTTCCGTCATCGATAACGCATGTATTAGATAAAGCTATTGCAGGTAACACAATCAAAATCATAAATAATCGTCCATCAACGAATTTTCAATCGTGACAAATTTCCGTCGTTACAGTCACAAACACATTGAGTACTTTTTTTTACAAACACACCCAATACTTTTAGTAGAAGAATACTATGTGCTGACAAAGGTCGAAAACATGCACATTGCTTTCGACGTTGATATATTGAAGAATTCTGTCTGCGTACTCGTGGATTCGCCCCTACTCGGAGGCCAGTAACAGCTGCCTGACCTTCGCCACCTGCAGCAGCTCGCTGGGCAGCCGAAAAAAACGACCGGTGGACGTTTATGGTGTGCCCAATGTGGTTGGCACCCACTCCAGTTGTTGGTCATCAAGGTGTAGGACTTGGGTGACAGCGACAGACTTGAAAGACAGACTTGGGTGTAGGACTTGGGTGACTTGGTCGCGTCCACAGGTGAGGCCGTCCTGCTGCCGCCTTTCATTAGACATTGACGACGTTCCTGTGATAGAGCACGGGTCAAGGATACGCTTAAGACAACACGGTCTGGCGTGATAATAGGGAGCATATTGAAGCACAAGGCTTTGCCTCGTCCAGTGCCCTGTGCGGGGGAGCAAGCGTGCTGATCCACCTCAACTGCCTAAACCGCGAGGAGCCCCGCTGGGGGGGGGGGGGGGAGGGGGTGGAGTAGTTTGTGGGCCGAGCTGGTTACGATGCGGGAGGACCTGAAGTTGGTGGTCGACCTCCCTGGCGAGGAGCTGGGCCGTGTCCGATCAATCCGCCACCTGACCGACTCCAGATCCGGTCTGCAGAAACTGGAGCGGGGACCAGCATGTCAGAAGACGGCCCTGGCCGCGGAGGTGTGGTGGCTGCTGCCCGTCCTCGAGAACCGCCGGGATTGGAGTCGCTCCACAGTGGGTGACCGAACACGCCGACCTCGACGGCAACGAAACCGCTGACCACCTGGCTGGCAGACTATCTCCCGACCCTCCTCGGACGGTGGAGCTGGACGGACCCTCCTCTGTACCGGGGAGGCTGGACGGACACTACTCTGTACCGGGAAGGCTGGACGGACCCTCCTCTGTACCGGGGAGGCTGGACGGACCCTCCTCTGTACCGGGGAGACTGGACGGACCCTCATCTGTACCGGGGGGGGGGGGGGGGGAGGGGGGCTGGACGGACCCTCCTCTGTACCGGGGAGACTAAGCAGACCCTTCTCTGTACCGCGGAGGCTAGACCCACCCTCCTCTGTATTGGAGAGGCTGGACGGACCCTATTCTGTACCGGGGAGGCTGGACAGACCCTCCTCTGTGACGGGGACACTGGACGGACCCCCTTCTGTACCGGTGAGGCTGGACGGACTCTTCTCTCTACCGGGGAGGCTGGACCCACCGTCCTCTGTGCTGGAGAGGTTGGATGGACCCTCTCCGTCCGGGGAGGCTGGACGGAAACTCCTATATGCCGTAGTGGCTGGACGGACCTGTCTCTGTACCGGGGAGACTGGACGGACCCTCCTCTCTGCCGGGGAGGCTGGACGGACCCACCCTCCTCTGTGCTGGAGAGGCTGGACGGACCCTCCTCTGTACCGCAGAGGCTGAAAGGATCCTCCTCTGTACCGGGGAGACTGGACGGACTCTCCTCTCTGCCGGGGAGGCTGGACGGACCCACCTTCCTCTGTGATGGAGAGGCTGGACGGACCCCTCCTCTGTGCCGGGGAGGCTGGAAGAACCCTCCTCTGTACCGGGGAGCCTGGACGGAACCTCCTCTGCGCCTGGGAGACTCGACGGGACCCTCCTCTGTACCGGAGAGGCTGGACGGACACTCGGGGGGGGGGGGGATGTTTCCGGTGGTCCCACAGCCACAGTTTTTGGCCGATTTATTTCGTACTTACAGGAGTTCAAAATGGCAATAGTACCTACAGTTGTATACCTCCAATTTTGTATATCGGTGACCTAAGGTCGGGTCAATTTCATGACGTCCCCATTATCAGTCAATTGGGAAATAATCAAATGATTCCTATTATGAGGATACGAATTATATCAGCCCAATTCCTTCTGGATCATGTTATAATAGGCCATTCTTGAAGTTCCAGGTGCAAATTGTGTTCAATGACCCCTACATGTTCAGATGAGTTCATCCGCAGTCACCAACACCTTTTTGCCAATAACTCTCGACAAAATCAAGATAGAGAAGTGAAACTGGCACCATTACAGGGGCATCGTTTTCTATAGGCCTGGTAGGGCCCAAGCCCTACCAATGTTCATTTGAGCCCCACCAATGCCTCCCGAATGGATGAAGAAGAACCTTTTGAATGGATGGATTTCCGAGGGTCAGGTCTCGTGTTAAGCATAGCTTGTTGCGCAGGCCCTGACCCCACCACCCGATCAAACAATTACTGGCGTCCGGCAGAATTTAGAAGCGAAAGTTGTACGTGCCCGACATACCTGGACACGGTCCGCCCCGCCCTCTGACGTCACCTGACCTTGAGTGCGGCCGCTGCCACCGGCCACAGGCCATCCCAGTCAGGGGCAAATAGCGAGTGCCGAAGCGACTCGAACTCGGGCTGCCACTACCGGGTGACGTCAGAAGTCCGGCACTCTCCCAACTGAGCTACAGGGGCGGTTTCACTTCTCTATCCTCATTATGTCGGAGTTATTGACAATAATGTTGGTGACCTCGGATTACCTAGGCTGACCATATAGGGGTCACTGACCAACAATTGCACCTAGGACATCAATAATGGTCTATGATAACCTGATCCAGAAGGAATTGGACTGTTATCTTGCGTATCCTCGGAACAGGAAGAATTCGAATTGTTCCCCCAATGACTTATAATGGGAGGTTACGAAATGAACCCGACCTTAGGTCACTGATATCAAAATCCAAGACGAACGAGTTGTAGATATATATGACCTTATGAAATCATGCAAGTGTGAAACCGATAATCCAAGAACTGCGACTTCGGTACGACAGCAAACGTTTTTGGAGGTGGGGTCAGGTGACCTGGTTTGGTGACCTGACCTGAGATGACTCGAGGTCAAGAATTTTACATAATGTGGGTAATTGATGCCCAAACAGCTGTGCCAAAAACAGCGGCGCTGCGCGCCGTCGTTTCCGCTATCCTCGAAAAACCTTGAGAGAGAGGGGGGGGGTCAAAACACCCCCCAGCACGGCGCGGGCTAATGTACTTACTTAAATATAAATGCGTCGCTTTTATCCCGTACAAAAAACCGAAATTTACCATATGCCGGGGTATGTTTCCAACATTAGCACGTGTTTCTGGTATCAGCTCTCAGCCCGCTGAAATTTACAACGGGAAGCAATGTGGTATCACTTTTCGGCCCTAGGGTATTTCGGCGATACCAGACGTAAGCCAGACGTATATTGATAAATTCCTCAATGCTTTCATTAGTCCTGTTTACATCGCACTAAACAAATTCCCTTAAATTTCCGATAAGTTGTGTGTTACGAGACTTTTTGTAGAATTTCCCTAGGTTTAAAGAGGGATGCGTATCCATTGACGACAAATATAATCCATGGCAAATCTACTTTATTATGAACGCATACGCCCTCGTAGCACAACCTTCTCGGCTCGGAAGCGCTATAACTATCAGCTGGAGTTGTTGCAGCTGTTGGCCGCCAGGGACCGCTAGTGAGCCAGGGTATTATGACGTAGCAAGCACATAATAACAGTTAAATATTTAACGATAAATGTGTATTTATTTATAAATAAATATATTCATCAATATTTAGCGGTACCATTTGCTTGGACGTCATAACACCCAGGCTCACTAGCGGTCCCTGGCGGCTAACTGATGCAACAACTCTAGCTGATAGTGCTAGCCGCTATAACTATACCAGGGGGTGTCATGCCTATCTCCGTAACGTGTCCACCCTGTCCCATGACGTCACAGTCACGGTTTCCACCAATGGGGTGGCCGAATCGGGAGCGTTCGAGACCGGCACGGCCGCCATGTTTGTGTGCAGGGGCGGGGCTTGACCTTATATGGGCATGGGCCTCCCACTTTTTGGATGCCTCGCTTTGTCATCGCCTAGCGGCTCACCCTTGCAATTTAGGAGAAAATGGCCGAAGAGCGAGCTGTAGAGGACATTTTGATCTATCATTTAGTGCTCAATTCATCCCGCTGGCACCTAAGGTATTCAACTGGTAGGATGTGAAAGTAGGCCGATTTAACACTATTTGAATAGGGAGCGTGTGACGTCACGTGCCCGTGACGTCACGCTATTCGCTGCCTACCCCGGACGGGTCTACCAGTGTTCTATTGCCCTGGGTCTACCTAGTATCTAGGGCCTTGTAACTGTACGAATTGGTGGATTTGCGTGTACGTGTTCACCGATTGTTACCCAAGGCCATATACCGGGTCCTACTTTTGTTTCTTTCTTAGTTATCATCTTGAAACCACAGGTAAGATTATATTTGTATTTTTTGTTCCGTTTATTATTGTTTTTGTTAAAGTTTTTTGTTTTGTTTTCCCCCATTGTGTTTGTAATACTAATTAAATGTAGTCACATTGACATGAAATACTCACCCAATTAAATATTAATGTAGGTGTGCAGGTACCAATTATACCTATATTACCACATAAGGGTAGGTTGGGATGGGTAGGTTATGCTTTAAAACCTCACTGAATAGTATAACCAAACCCAAAAGGTAGGTATAAATGCAGCATTGCATGTCAGTGGTGCCTGGCGGCCATGGTTTTAGTTAGGCACCTACCCAGGGGCGCAGCCAGACCCTCAGAAGGGGGGGGGGGGGGGGGCAAGCCCCAGGGAGAGGCCCCCACCCCCAAAAAAATACCACTTGATATGAAAAACTACAGATTTTGGCCACTTTATTTTGTGAGGCCCCCCTGGCTGCACCCCTGCACCTACCTATTAAGGAAAGTAAGGTAATGGTAGTGCAGGCATCACAAGCTTCCATATGACCGGTAGGGTAGGCTGTCCTGATCGGACTTAATGTACCATAATTGCTGGGAGGGTTAGATCAGGGGCACATCATGTCTAAACTAAAAAAAACAAATTCTACCTGGCAGATTCAGATTCTGCATAGTGGTGATTTGCATCTTTACCTGTTGAAGTAGGAAACAAACTTGAGGTCACACCTTTGTTTTGGCTCATTTACATCAAAGTTGGCTAGACATTAAAAAACAACTCAGATACAATTTGTTTTTTAGAATATTTAGGAAATATTTGGTGATTGAAAAGCATTTTATTGAATGCTATTCATAATTTTGTTTTTAGTGATGACATAACCTTGCAGAGACAGCCCAAGACCCTATAACCAGGTAAAGACAAGCCATTTGACATTGAACTTGGCAGACCGCCGGATGACATCACTGGCGGGCTCTGCTCCTTCATTGGCACCGCGCTCATGCCAAAATCTTACAATGGCTGTAACTCGTAAACAGCAAAAATACCTCCCTATGGAGTATGGAGGCATATTTTCGGAATCCGCATCCAGGAGGCCCTGTATGCAAAATTTGGGGCAAATTGAGACACCCCAGAATATCACACTGTCAGTGTGATATTCTGATGCTGCTAACTTGATGAACGTCAGCATCAAAAC
This sequence comes from Chirona hameri, assembly GCA_036785665.1. NCBI lineage: Eukaryota > Metazoa > Arthropoda > Thecostraca > Balanomorpha > Balanidae > Chirona > Chirona hameri. The sequence continues at coordinate 24,005 of JAXIVJ010010198.1, forward strand.
TTGTGTGTAACCCCAGCGCTACTGGCCTTAGCGCTATTGGCGCTATCGCACAACAATCACCACCAAATGACTGGTCAATTTCAACTAATATGCTATTGCTAGCTGAAATCTTGCAATTTGATTGGTGCAGTGCTCTACCGCCAGTGACATTAAATCACGTTTTGTCAGCACCAGCGAGGTGGCTTATATGGCGCTCAAGCGATGTCACCCCCTGAGTCAGCCACCATTACAAATCACCATGTTAAGCTGAGTGTGACGTAATGTGGCGCTGGGCTGGCATGGCATGTGCCTTACTGTGCCATGTGGTGAGACTGAATTCATATTTTGTGTGATTTACATTTGTTTTACATGCCTAATTGTGGTCATTTTAACGAGTGCTCATTTGAGGTGCCGTTACAAAGGCCATACCTCCGAAACTCATCATCATCATTTTACCTTATACCCCTAATGTCTGTTTTTCCAAGGTAATTTATTTCTTAAAAACATTGTTGCTTTATGTTGGGGTTTAGCAAGGTTGGTTGTCCTGTTCAGTAGTGGATTTAATTCAAGGTGATATACTTATATGATTGATTATTATAAATGAATTTGCTGAACATTTAAGGTTCTTTTCTCTGTTTTTAGTCATTAGTAGAGTCCATGTAATGTCTTGTATTTAATGTCAGCAATGTTATGACTAAGTTTGTGCCTTTTTAGCATGGCAGAGGAGCGCACCAGGTGGGAGCGCCATGAAATTGCGGCCATGTTGGCGATCCTGGCCGACCTCAGCATTGAGCGCCAGCTTGACATGTCGGGCGTCCGCAAGGGCGTCCTATTTGGGCAAGTGGCGCAGCTGCTCAAGGAGCAGCTGCCCGACACCAACAAAACGTGAGTAGTTCACATATGGTAAAAATGTTTTGTGTGACGGATTCTGGTTACTAATTAGCTCTTGTTTTGGATGTTGTTTATGATCCAACAACCAGGACTTCTGTTTTCTTGCTAATATTAATTTCCCTGTGATCCTCATGAACCATCTGTATGTTGTTTTCACTTGTCTTCCTTTGCCGGTGTCATCAATCGTTTAAATTCTCCACCACACAACACCTGACAGGGTTGGAATTTTACATTTGTGTTGGTGTACGAGTACATATCTTCGCAAGGGAAGAGTAAAAAAATAACCTGATGGTAGACCAAGAATAGTATATACCATTGATCTCTATTATAACTAGATGGCCGACTCCTGCGCTCAGGCCGTTCCTGACAGCAATTCACTAGCGAGGCAAAAATGTGCTTCTTCTTCTAAAGTTAACACTAAACCATACGACGAAATTTGTAGTGTCTTGGAACTAAGGTCATCTTAGGTAGTTCTGTGCAAGATATTTTATATTTTAATACAATTTTGTGTTGAGAATAAGACAGGCTATCTATTGAATGCAAAAGTAAGACATGTTATCCAGTTTTTCAGCTGATAAGTGGTGCTGAAGTGGAGGTGTGTCGGAGCCTCAACTTTAAAATAGTCACGTGACTTCGCCTTGTTACCTCTTTACCGTGAAGCGCTCGCGACGTGAACTCGCGCGCGCGTGGTGGCTGCGTGTAAAACCTGAGGCAAGATTCGCTGTGAGGGGCTTGGTGCTGTGTCAGAGTATATCAGTATTCAGTATTCAATTAAATTCAAAGCCAGTAACCAAAATTCAAAGTACCGTGGTTGAGATGTTGCGTTAAAGTGTCGTGTTGAACTTGTCACGCTGTTGGTACACGATAGCATAATGGTTAGGAGTTGAGGCGCGTTTTTTGTCTCTAAATTTCGCACCATTTCGCATAAAATAGGTGAGTTTTCAGTAATTAGATAGGGGCACCAGGGCATTGGTGCCCCGCCTCCCCCTCCTGGATTCAAGGGGGAACGGTGCCCGGTGCCCCCCCCCCTGTTTCACCGCCTATGGATGCGAATCCCGACTCCCTCAGGGCGATCTCGCGGCAGTCAGGGCCGCCACCACTCCTTCGCTTTGCATGTAGCAGGTCACTGTGTTCGCATGTGTATCTTACCATGATAACGCTATCCTTACTAACTAACCTGATCTATCAATGTTTATGTTTCAGTGCGAAACAAATTCAAGAAAAGTACCGACTCCTCAAAAAGAAATTTAGTGAGGTTGTCGGTAACAACCAGCGGAGCGGTCGGCAGCGCTCCACGATGGAGTTTTTTGAGGAGCTACAGCGACTGGTCGGAGACCGGCCGTCGTATTTACGTCCGCATGGACTGGATATGGATTCGGCGGTGAGGGTGGCCAGCGCCCACCTAGACTCGTCCGTGTTCGGTAAGTCACATACAAATATGCTTTAGTGGCACTGCCACTCCCGCGAACGGACGAAAAGACTCGACGGAAGCTCGCTTTCTGCGACTGCAATGCATATCTACTACGAAATAATGCATCGGAGAAAAGGCATCACCTTCCAGAATGTGACCTCTCTGCTGGGCTATTTCCTCTTGTGTCACGGTTTTCAAACATGTATCACAGAGGGAAGGGCGCGGCGCAGGTTCGCTTTCTACGGCAGCAATGCATCGGCATCTCTACTACGAAGCAATTCATCGGAGAAAAGGCATCACCTACCAGAATGTGTGTTATCTGCTGGGCTATTTCATCTTGTGATGATGGGCGCCATCTGGCACCGTTTGTTGGCGCACCTTTAAATTCCAATATCATCCTCTTCCTCCTTATGAAGTCAAAAGGCATATATCTTTATAAAAGGGCGCAATCGAAGAACGCCTCCCTGCACGCGATCTGGAGCAAATTAAAAGTGCATGCTAGTGAGTCGTTCAGTATCGATCGAGTTGTGTCGAACGGCTGACATAACAGAATGTGTGCATTGCAATTGTTCTAAATAGTTTCTTTTCATCCCCAGCACTACGACTAACATATTATTCGATGTGTTTTTATGGTACCGATCTTTTGCTTCAATAGGCCTATCGTTATCCATGATTGAGCAGCGATAATGAATGAGGTCGTACAGTCCGTTGCGCCCTCATACTTGCGTTCTCTTGATTTGCATCTTATGTGTTTTCTTTTCCAGTCGGCACTCATGCGGACGAAATGAACACGGACGACGTCTCGACGCTGGCCGACTCACCAACCATCGCAGACGCCGCGTCGCCGTTGGCCGGGCCATCGCGAGGTCACGAGTCGCCCGTCACGAGTCGCCGGCCAGACCTGCCACCATTTCCGCAGCGGGGCTCCGACTCCGACGACAGCGTGGAGGAGCTCCACCTGTACACCTCACCGGAGCCCTCCACAGCTGCCGCAGTCCCGCTGCGGACAGCCTCGGCGGGCAGCGCCGCGCCCGGCCCAGCTCGTCGGCGGGCTTCGGCGGACAGCGCCGCGCCCGGCCCAGCTCGCCGGCCGCCCTCGGCGGGCAGCGCCGCGCCCGCCCCAGCTCGCCGGCCGACCTCGGCGGGCAGCGCCGAGCCAGGCCCAGCTCGCCGGCCGACCTCGGCGGGCAGCGCCGCGCCCGGCCCAGCTCGTCGGAGGGCTTCGGCGGACAGCGCCGCGCCCGGCCCAGCTCGCCGGCCGCCCTCGGCGGACAGCGCCGCGCCCGGCCCAGCTCGCCGGCCGACCTCGGCGGGCAGCGCCGCGCCCGGCCCAGTTCGTCAGAGGGCTTCGGCGGACAGCGCCGCGCCCGGCCCAGCTCGCCGGCCGCCCTCGGCGGACAGCGCCGCGCCCGGCCCAGCTCGCCGGCCGACCTCGGCGGACAGCGCCGCGCCCGGCCCAGCTCGCCGGCCGACCTCGGCGGACAGCGCCGCGCCCGGCCCAGCTCGCCGGCCGACCTCGGCAGGCAGCGCCGCGCCCGGCCCAACTCGTCGGCCGGCCGGTTCTCCGACGCCAGAGCCGGTCGCGCAGCGGCCACGACTGGTCGGCGGTGACTCTGAGGGACCGGACGACGATTTGGAGGATCCGGAGGGACCGGCCGATGTCCGGCCGCCAGGAGCCGTCGGACGCGGGCGCGCGGGGGGAGGGGTGGCGCCGGCGGCAGGCGACGTCGGCAGCGCGCCGCCGAAGAAGACGAGTCGGTGGCGCTGCTGAGGCGCCTTGTGGAGCTGGAAGAGGTGTACCGGCCGCTAGAGTTCGCGGTTGCGCGACCTACGGGACATTGCCGCCGAGTGTGCGGAGCAGCTGAGGGCGCGCAGGAACGGCCAATGATAAGACTGATGGCGATGTCGAGCGAAGTGGCGTTTTAGTTTTTGGTTTAATATAGTATCGTTGCTACGTTTGTTATATTAATTCACGTGTTCCTGAAAATAAGTGTTTTTTTTTCTTCTTCATTTTTTGTTTGATGTATTTTCATTTTGGTTTCTTATGTTGTATTTATTTATTTTTGTGTGATATATTGTTTTCTTTCTTCTCCATTTTTTTGGTTTAAATCTAGTAATCGTCAATATAATTTGTTAACAGTTAATTCCTAGTTTTTTTGTCCCTTTGCTTGTATGTGTCGTGTGTCTCGGCCTTCAGGAAGCAACATTGCCTACAGGGTAATCCAGTTGTCGTGTCGTGTCGCAAAATGAAGTTTTCTCCAACCGTTATGTCCCTGGCATGCCCCAGTTCATTGGTGAGAAATCGACTAACGGATTCGTTGCGTCACGTCCATCAACTCCTCAACGATTAACAACAGAACGCAGGCCGAATGAAGAAATTTCGTTTGTTCCACGTTTAGTATCGATGTTTGGAATAATCACGTTTACCTCCACCCGTTTGGTACCTCTATACCGAGCTCCAGTAGTAAATTCCGTCGCTGCAGTTCAAGAGCGCTGGACTCCCCCGGTAGCGAGAGCCCGGTTTCGAGGCGCTTCGGCACTAGTTATTTGCTCCGGACTAGGATGGCATGCGGACGGTGGCAGCGCCCGCACTGAAAGCCAGCTGGCGTCTGTGAGCGGGGCAGACCGAGCCCGGCTATGTGGGCACGTTAAACTTTCGCCTCTAAATTCTGCAGACTGTCCGGAATTTCACGATCGGACGGTAGGGGTATGAGGTCTACGCAACAAGGTCTGCTTAGCGCGGGCTCTCACCTCATCAATACGTTCATTGCAAAGGTTCGGACTAAATTTATTTAGAAAAACAAGTTTGTCAACGGATCTGGCGCGACGCACCTGTCAACGCAAGATGAACGAAAACAACGACCGTTAAAACAACACAGGTTATTGTCAGGGTACAGGCTCACTTCACCGCCAGACTGTTAAACACCGCTCCGAGATCTCCTACACGGTTGTACCTGCAATAGCGTTCGCCTGCGCCATCCTACACAACATCCTGCACACCAACATCACAACGTCCACAACCGACTAATGCCATACTCCATCACCTCCAGACCTCCATCCGCGTCTACTGGGCGACCCGTTGTGCCCACAGTGCGTCACATAGCCTCTGGCGCTCGGCAGCGGCAACGCGGTACTCATCACCGCGAGGCGTGCGGTCGATATCGGCCGCGGGCTGTTCGGCGGCATCGGCAGCGGCCGTCTCCAGCCACTGGCGTTCAAAACGGTCACCGTGCTCCTCCACGATGTTGTGTAGGATGGCGCAGGCGAACGCCATTGCAGGAACAAACTTGTATGAGATCTCGGAGCGCTTCAGCAGCCGGCGCCACCTGGCCTTGTACCGGCCAAAGCAATGCTCCACCGGCACCCTGGCGTGGCTCAGTCGGGCGTTGAAGTGAGCCTGCTGTTCCGTCAGGGCACCGGTGTAGCCCTTCATCAGCCAGCGCGACAGTGGGTAGGCTGGGTCGCCGGCGATCCGCAGCGGTACCTCCTCGCCCATGAACTGCGTCGTACCCTGGCAAATAGAAACCAGTGTAATGTTATAAATGTAGCTGCATGAACGTGCACAAGAGAGGACGGGACAATATTGCCTCCTGAAGGCCAAAAGAGAAATATAGAATAGGATTTGGTTTAAAGGAAATAATTCACCTTCAACATCGGGCTTGATCTGAAACAGCAGTTTTGAAGCCCGTGTTGGGAAACCCCTATCTGCAAGTTTTATTGGCTGAAATTGGCTCTCCAGTCGAAAATATTTACTTTTTGGCGAAGGAATACGGCGCCATATGACATTCCCTACTGTCTGACAGCGCCAGCGCTGCCTGGCGCATGCGCAGGCAAATAACGCACACCATAACATTAATAATGTACGACCTTCTGTCCTGAATTGGCACGATGTATGACAATTTTCAGACAAAAAAGTATTAAAAAATATAATCAAATCATGTTCTGAAAAATATCCCGCATGTGAACTATTTTCTTTAAGATATCCCCCTAAAAAACTAACAGCTTATTTTCACTTAGATGCCATTACAAGCATAATCACGACCGCTTTCTCACCTGTGGCAGTTCGCCATTCTCCATTCGCCGCCACAGACTGGACCGGCGCAGGACTCGGGCGTCATGGGAGTTCCCCGTGTCCATGCAGGTCACGCTCAGGAACCTGTCACAGAGAAAATGAAGTAAGTGTTTAGTCACAATACGATTTATACCAAACAACACATTTCAACTACGGCGTATTCAAAATCACACGAGTTCGACAAACACAGCCATCAACTGTTCACTGCTGCAATTTACGATTCCAGGTCTTCCTCCTTTGATCGCTGTGGGAGATCCCGTCAACGATATTGCCAAACAGTGTCGCATTTTTTAATACAGAAAAGGTAATTATTTGTTCGTATCTTGTCCAAAAAGTCAAAAAAGTTATAAAAAAATGACTTCATCGGTTTCTTACACTTATGGAGCCATTACTCAGTCAAAAATAAAGATATTGCTTTGAAATTTGGTATGGGTATTGTCCATACTCAGGTTTCTCACATATATTCAGGTTTTTCTAAAATCTTTGAAATTTTCGATTTTGTGGGGATTTAAAAAAAAACATTTTTATTTTATTTTAGGGGTTAAAAACCCAAAATTTTGGAAATAAAAGATTGCCATTTTAAAGAGAATGCCATTATGTATCTTTGGTGAATTGCGTTCGCAATTTCCTCTAACACTGTTTTCTACCATTTTTTATAATATTTATCGTTTTTCCACCAACATGACGTCATCAAAACATGATTATCTCCCAAACTAATTAACTAATTTCAATAACATTTTTACAGCAAACGTATAATTGTTGTAAACTCGGCTACCGAAAATTTCAGCAAGATGCGCTGCATGTGTAAAAAGTTATTAAATAGTTATTCAATAAAAACCTCAGGGGGGGGGGGGGGGGGGCTGTCAGACGCCCCCCTAGGGCGAGGGTTAAGTTGCTTTTTAGAAATCCTCCGGAGGTGGCAATATCCCTTTAAGTGATAAGCCTAATTTCCCATAATTCGATGTTTGAATTAATTGGTGCGCATTTTATCCATGCAATAAACCAAACACGATATTGAAAATATAGCAAAGGAGACCCATATCGAATAAAATTTGTATCTTCTGAAAACTAACCTGCCTTGGTGGTTTACCAGCGCTTGCATATTAAAGCTCTGCCACCCCTTTCTATTTGTATAGTCATGGTGACCGTCCGCTGGGGCTGAGATGGGCAGATGTGTGCCGTCTAGGGCGGCCCAGATGCCGGGGAATCCAGCCCGTGCCAGGGTGCTTCTGGCTGAAGCCATTGCCTCGTGGTTTGACGGCAGACAGATGGTGACTTCCAGGCAGGCAGCGATGAGAGCACTGAAAAGAAAATGATTCATCAATTTCAATAGAGGTGGCGTTTGTATTATTAAATTTTCTACACAGACCCATTAGACGCATCATGCGCCTTTCAATATTGTAGAGATGCGAAACAGCATCGTTGTTAAACATGCAGAGCATGGAAAAAAGACTTGAGCGTACGCGAAGTGGCTTTGGCACGACCACAAACATGTTTAGAGGTAAGGTCACTTTACGCTACCTGGTGACCTGACCTGTGATGACCGAAACTCAAAACTTTCAGAAAATGTCGATAATTGATCGCCAAATAGCTGTGCCAAATTTTGCGGCGCTGCGTGCCGCCGTTTTTTTCCGCTGTTTGCGAAAAAGCTCGGGTGGGAGTTCAAAATGACCCAACCACCAGTTCGAGGGCTAGTGTTTGGACGACAAATAAAGGCATTTATAGAAGAAAAAAAACTATGCGCCATTTTTGCACTCGACCATATAACATGCCACAAGTCCCTGCCCCCTGAGGTCAATTTCACAAAGTAAAACATAAAAATAAAATGTTGTCCTTTCGTCAAGGTCACGCAAGGTCACCCAAGGTCAAAAACAATCACAAGTTTGAGTTGCACAAACAAAATAAATATAATTACTAAAATGATCTTCAAATCAAGCATCGTCGAATGATACATAGGTGTGTTAACTTTAAACAACCCAAATTGGTCTAAACAAATCAATACATATTTTAGTTCTGTCTGACTTGGTAAAAATGCTGCAGGCTATATATATCTCCATAGCCGTTGGTCGAAGCGGGCTGAAAATTGCACAGGCGTGTTTTGAGCCCCCCATTATCCCATGTTTCATCAAATTCTGAGATGTAGGGTGTTAATTTGCTACTTCGGTGTATCGATTTGTCGTAGAATGCCCCATCCCTTCTTTTCCTGCACGATTGCATGTGTTAAATTACCTCACAAATGTCCTGTAGAACTTGTATACCGTCGACTTGTGGACCCCGAATAGGTGACCGATGTTCCGAAATTCGGTTGTTGTTGAGAGCACATATATGGCTATGGCCACTCGGCGGTCCAGGTCGACGGCGGGTCCAATGGAGGCGGGATCTGGCGCCAGCGCGGGAGCGACCTTGTCGCGCACGAACGCGAATGTTTCGCGTGACATCTGAAGCACACAAAACAATATGCATGGGTACGTTCATGACGGACGATAAGTGTGCTACATCATTGCATAACGTGTAAATATGTTCAGAGGCATGCGGTGTTGCAATTAATTGACACTTTGACAAAACACAAGTTGACAGGAACGTTAACAATTAATCTGGGAATGCACATTTGTTAAGGTAACAAGTAAATAGAATGGCTGTTATAAGAATTGCAGTTCAAGCGCAACGGCATACACAACCACGTCATCGATGGCAGCAGAGCAGATAACTCATGCAATACGGGAAAAACCTAAACAGAAACAACGCTACATATAGAGCACAGCACATTACATCATTGAATACAAGGCTCTATAACAAGGTAGAACATTCCGGCAAAAAACAGGGTCTCATCATCGGCTGTATGACGTCACGTACCAACAACGTCACGACCAATCAGAGGCTCGTATTTCATGAGTGAGTGACCTGACCTTTACCTTGACCTTTGCCTACAATTTCACTTTTACTTATCTGGGAGATGCATTATACATTTGGGAGCACTTTGTGAGATAATAGTTGCAATACAAGGCTTTGGATGGAAAGTATTGCCCAAAAACCCAAATCCTTAAATTTTGACACTTGACCTGACTGTGACCTGACACGTGACCTTATGTTAATAATTTCGGGTATGCGTTAGATTCTTCTCACTCAGAGCTTTCGATCGCCGCCTTGCGCGTCTCGCTGCGGTTTTTGGTTCGGAAGATACGAGGGGGGGGGGGGGGGTAAAATTTAGCCCCCCCCCAGCACCGGACGTTCGGAAGGAGACCCCAGCGCCGCGCGGGTTAATTTAATTGACGTTTGAATCCATATCGAATCCCAAATATTCTGGAAAAAATGTCATAAAGCATATATATTTTAAATGAACGAGTTTATATAAAAACGGCTAATGGTAAAATAAATAGAACACTCGAGCGCTATATTTTCCACGGAATCTCGGTCTTCTGTTGATTTTTTCCCGCGGCGCTTTCGCGCCTCGGGTAAAAAAAAAATCAACAGGGAGACCTCGATTCCGCGGAAAATATGATGCCGCCCTCATGCACTATTTTATAATTCCATGCTGGACTGGGTAACCTACATCAGCGTACTGCTGTGCCGGTCTGGGCTGGGTGTCGGTTTTATCGAAAAGTTGCACTTGAGCCGGTCCACTGGCGGATCCAGGGGGGGGGGGGAATCAGGAGCAAATTCCCTCCCCCACAGGAATCGGGGGGGGGGGGGGGCATTCAATACAAGTATGCCTCAACATGCGTTCCCTGCATTGGACGATTTGTAGGAGAAAACGATTTCTCTCTCTCTCTCTCTCTCTCGAGTGATTGAATTTGAAGTTGTTATGTATCCCTTTATTTCAATGATAGACGAAACGGCCACCTGATGCAACTCAAGCAGCCCCGGTGACACTTAACCCGCGCCCCGATGGGGGGGGGGGGCAGAATCTGCTCCTCCCGGATTTTCTGAATAACTTAAAAACTATGATAGATATCAAGCTGAACCTTTCAGTACTTTATGCCGCATCAATTATACTATACGTCTTCGCATTAAATTTCAGTGAAATTGATGTCGAACCTTCGGATGTAATAACGTTTTAATGACGTCATGTCATGCCAATTTTGGTGGGAAAACGATAAATGTTTGACAAATCGTAGAAAATCGAGTCGGATGCAAATGGCAAAAAAACGTCAAAAGAAAGGAAATGACATTCTCTTCAAAATGGTTATCCCGGATTTGCGAAATTTCGGGTTTTTGACCCCCCCCCCAAAAAAAACACTGTTTTTCCGGGAAAAATTCACAAAACAATTTTTTTTGTGAATTTGATAAGTGAATGTCTTAAGCTTGAATACCAAAATAAGGTGACTGGCGCAAATGCGTGGAGAAAAAAGGGGGTACTTTTTTGCCATAAAAAGATTCCCCCTCCCCCACCCCCACAGACACAAGGAGAGAGGCTGGATCCACCAGTGAGCCGGTCACCATGTGAATAAAGGTTGTGCGTCACAGGGATGGACACAAGAGTAAAATTTCCTCCCCCTTAACCCGAAAATATGCATCCGTGGCGATATTTGAATCCGGCGATGTCGTAGTGACAAAAGTGTCCTTTGCTTATTTTTTTACTAAAAAAAAATATTGGAGGCTGGAGCTAAAAATGAAGTGCCTGAAATCCGAGGAGAAACTCAAATTGAGGGTTAGGTTTCGGCGGAGCGGTTAGGCCCCACCAATCAAAAACGACACCCCTGGGCACCAATGTGTTGTGTCTCGTCGAAGCTCGTCTCTCAATGTGCAACATGACCTAATTGGGTCACCACCTGACCATGACCTGAGGGTCAATTTCGATGTTGACCTAACCTGGTCTGGTCATCATATCTACAGATTTGTGAAAACTGTTTTGCTAAACAATTGCCTTTTTTTACATTTGATGACCTCTGGAGTCTAAACTATTGACCTGAGTTTAAATCTGATGACCCCTTTGCGATTGCATTTTTCAATAGCTTTCCATTGCGGTTTTTGAGTTGTTCCTAGCTAGTATAGTTCCTGTGAGCGAAGTCCTAAGGTTTCTGGAGCGAAGTCCTAAAACTGGAAAATCTGACCCTTGATGGCCTCTGGTGACCTCAATATGGACCTGATAAAAAACAATCTTGAAATAGTTTCAAAATGCATTTTGACGAGCTTTCAAACGGTGTTTTCGGTTTTTGTCTACGTCCCATAGAAACCGAGTTAGTCGGGGAGGGGCGTCAATACGCGCCCCCCCCCGTTACGGCGAAGGTGGTGCCGAGCACTGGCACGCAGGGGCGTAAGAACTATGTTCAAGGTGGGGGGGGGGGGGGGGGGGGGGCAGGGAGGCATTCTGAAGTCGATTCCTTCCATGCAACGCCCATAGACGTAATGTTAAAATCAAAAATGTTTTTTTTTGGGGGGGGGGGGGGGGCGGCTGCCCCCCCTGTTCCTACGCCCATGCTGGCACGGCGCGGATTAAACCCTATAACTACGTCAATCCCTAACCTACCAATCGATGCAAAATATCACATTTAGTAACTATGGAGGTCATCCCCAACTTCCAAGCACTTTGTATAAGTAATTATATCTTCAATAATTAATATATAACCGCTTCCGTCGCCTCGCCGTCGCCAAACTTTGTTTACCAGCCAGCTGGCGACTGGCTGGGCCTTGATACCGATACGACAAGTAAAGAGACGGCATAACAATACACTTTGAAATGACTTGAGTCTTATAATTTGGAAAATAGACACAAGTGTCGGTATATTTCGTGTCACGGGATACGTTTCCAGACACGGGACAAAAAGTGTCACTTAATTGATGAAAGTAAAGACGGCGTTCACGGCGGCCCGGCTATGCCGTCACGGAACTTATAAGTGGACGCAATATATGATGGGTCCACTTTATGACGGAAATATTCATAGTGCCAGATAGCAACGCCCTTACATTTATCTTCATCATCCTGTCTTCGAAGGGTATTATCACAACTCTACGGCACCCACACTACTTCACCCACACACTATACGGTAATCCTCGCACCCAAACCAACCAGTCGCTCAACTGAAACAACATTCCCTCAAACGTCCATAAGCTGCTCAGAGTTTGAGTGGACATAAGGTGTCCACCTATGCATACCTGTCCACAGATGTACCAGAAAGGATTCCCAAATTGTCCACCGATACCAGAAATAGAAATTATCACCTTTCTCTTCAATTCTTCATGATGCAAACTGATAACGGATCACAGCGTAAGGTAGCGGTTGCTGGTCGCGGTTGGCCACACACAAATAGCGCGTGTGTGTCTGCTGATTAAACTCAACCGGCCCGTTTGCCATGGTTACCGCAGCCAGCTACTGGCTCGACCGTAGGTGATGGCACGGATCTCCAGGCGTCCGCTACGGAAGACGCGCGGTTGTCATGGGGTTACTCCAGCGTTCAAGGTGGCGCTAGTGTCGCCAACATTCACACACCTCAGATGATACACGGATCTGCGCAATGGCGTGTTTACGGCGGCGTGTAAAAATTACAAATTATCATGAAAAATCCAGGACCACCTAAAAACATTTTATCATACTCGAATCGATAAAAAATGGGTTTTAGGACGGTCATAAAAACGAGGACCCGGTCTTTTGTTCTCGTATATCACCCACTGTCCCCTCGTATGTCAGATGTGTAAACCTGTTTTGTCCTCGGTTGTCACGCTTGCAAGTGCACACACACACACACACACACACACACACACACACACACACACACACACACACACACACACACACCACACACACACACACACACACACACACCACACACACACACACACACACACACACCACACACACACACACACACACCACACCAACACACACCCACACCCACCCCACACCCACACCCACACCCACCCCCCACACCACACCCACCCCACACCCACCACCCCCCCCACACCACACCCACACCACACCCACACCCACACCCACACCCACACCCACACCCACACCCCACACCCACACCCACACCCACACCCACACCCACACCCACACCCCACCCCACCCCCACACCCACCCCAACACCACACCCCACACCCACACCCCACCCCCACACACACCCACCACACCCCACCCCCACACCTACACCCACACCCACACCCCACCCCACAACCCACACCCACACCCACACCCACACCCACACCCACACCCACCCCCACCCACACCCACACCCCACACCCACCACCCACCCCCACACCCCACACCCACACCCCACACCCACACCCACACCACACCCACACCCACACCACACCCACACCACACCCACACCCACACCCACACCCACACCCACACCCACACCCACCCCCACACCCACACCCACACCCACACCACCCCCACACCCACACCCACACCCACACCCACCACCCACACCCACACCCCACACCCACACCCACACCCACACCCACACCCACACCCACACCACACCCACACCACCACCCCACACCCACACCCACACCCACACCCACACCCACACCCACACCCACACCCACACCCACACCCACACCACACCCACACCCCCACACCCACACCCCACCCACCCCACACCCACACCCACACCCACACCCACACCCACACCCACACCCACCCACACCCCCCACACCCACACCCACACCCACACCACACCACACCCACACCCACACCCACACCCCACACCCACACCACACCCACACCACACCCACACCCACACCCACACCCACACCACACCCACACCACCCCACACCCACACCCACACCCACACCCACACCCACACCCACACCCCACACCCACACCCACACCCACCACACACCCACACCCAACACCCACACCCACACCCACACCCCACACCCACACCCACACCCACACCCACACCCACACCCACACCCACCACACCCACACCCACACCCACCACCCACCCCACACCCCCCCCCACACCCACACCCACACCACACCCACACCCACACCCACACCCACCCCCCCACACCCACACCCACACCCCCACACCCACACCCCACACCCACACCCACACCCCACCACACCCACACCCACACCCACACCCACACCCACACCCACACCCACACCCACACCCACACCCACACCCACACCCACCCCACACCCCACACCCCACACCCACAACCACACCCACACCCACACCCACCCACACCCACACCCACCACCCACACCCACACCCACACCCACACCCACCCCCACCCCACACCCACACACCACCACCACACCCACACCCCCCACACCCACACCCACCCACCACACACACCCACACCCACACCCACACCCACACCCACACCACCACCCCCCACCCCACCACCCCACCCACTACACGAACTCACCCACCCCCACACCCACACCAACCCAACCACACCCACCACCCCACACCACACCCCACACACCACACCCACACCCAACCCCACCACCACACCACCCCCACACCCACACCCACACCCACACACACACCCACACCACACCACCCCCACACCCACACCCACACACCCACACCACACCACACCCCACCCACACCCCACACCCCACACCCACAACCCACACCCACCCCCACACCCACACCCACCACCCACACCCACACCCACCCCCACCCCCACACCCACACCACCCCCACACCCACCACCCCACACCACCCCACACCCCCCACACCACACCCCACACCCACACCACACCCACAACCACAACCCCACCCACACCCACACCACACCCACACCCCACACCCACACCACACACCCACACCACACCACACCACACCCCACCCACACCCACCCCCACACCCACCACACCCACACCCACACACACACCCCCCAACAACCCCACACCACACCACACCCACACCCACACCCACACCCACCCCACACCCACACCCCCCCCACTACCCACACCACACCCACCACACCCACACCCCCACACCACACCACACCCACACCCACACCCACACACCCACACCCACCACCCACACCCACACACCCCCACCACACCCACCACCCACACCCCACACCACACCCACACCCACACCCCACACCCACACCCCACCACACCCCACCCCACACCACACCCCACCCACCCCCACACCCACCCCACACCCACCCACACCCCACCACAACCCACACCCACACCCACACCCACACCCACACCACACCCAACCCACACCCACACCCACACCCACACCACACCCACCCCACACCCACCCACCCACACCCACACCCCACACCCACACCCACACCACCCCCACACCCACACCCACACCCACACCCACACCACACCCACACCCACACCACACCCACCCCACACCCCACACCCACACCCACACCCCACACCACACCCCACCCACACCCACACCCACACCCCCCCACACCACACCCAACACACCCACACCCACACCCACACCCACACCACACCCACCCCACACCCACAACCCACACCACACCCACACCCACACCCACACCCACACCCACACCCACACCACACCACACCCACACCCACACCACACCCACCCCCAACCCACCACCCCACCCACACCCACACCACACCCACCCCCACACCACACCACACCCACACCCCACACCCACACCCACACCCACACCCACACCCACACCACACCCACACCACACCCACACCCACACCCACACCCACACCCACACCCACACC
>JAXIVJ010010198.1:45000-48159 GCA_036785665.1 Chirona hameri
CTCCTCTGCGCAGGCATCCTGACCCGATCACGGCAGCAAGCTCCCGCCTCTGGGCCGCTCTGTAGACAGCAGTTCCGGCCGCCGCAAGGCATCCACAGGCCGTTGCAGCCGGGTGTAGACAGGACCAATGACAGGGACAGCCAAAAAGGGAATAGAAAATTAAAACCGAACTAGTGAAGAAAAAATCACGGGGGCAGCAAGGCGCAATCTGGCAACTGACCTGATTTTTTCAAGCAAAAAGTTGATAAAAGCGGCCCTGCAAGAGGGAGTGAAGGGTCGGCAGATCGAACAGCAGAGCAGCAAGGACGGGACCGATCTTCAAATTGCCCGATAGTGCGCCCAGGCCTCCAATCAGTCCAAGTAAGTTTCAGAGGAACCAGAGTTCCGGCCAGTGAGCAGGGACGGAAGCAGGCTGGGGGCCGCGGCTCCTCGCCGCGAGCCTCAGTCTCAGAGGAGACAAGAATGGGGCAGTGAAGTAGGGACACGGAAGCAGGCCCCCTGAGCGGCCGCGGCTCTTCGCCGCGAGCCTTTAGTCATCAGAGAAGCCGCGTCAAGGACTCATCACAAGTCAGCCCTTCAAGATTTTGCTGTTGTTTAGTTCTTTAAAATTACATACTCGGAGAAAAGTAGCCGCATTTCAGATCACAGTACGGTCGGAAAATCTGTACAATCCTTATAGCCCCTCCTTATAATCCATGGTCAGTTAATTTGTTGTGCATTCTGAAACACCATACAAATTTAATTCTTGCAACAGTGCTTTTCGGTCCGTTTTTCTTCTTCTTCGTCGTTTTGTTCTTCTCTCATTGAACTCCCCTGCTATTTGGGCATTTGTTTGGTCAATGTAGTCACGATATTCTTAATTATGCCTACGCGAGTATGCTGTATGGTTGAAAAATATATCTTATATTGATTGCCTGACTAGTTATAACTTCTAACGTAAAATCAAAACTCTGATATGGTTTGGAGCGTTATGTTTGCGTCCTTCTTATAACTCTCGTGCTTTAAATGCAACGATTATGGAGCTTGATGCCAATGCTGGTGGTGGTTCGCCTGATGGGATTTATTTTGACTGGTTGACTGTTCGTGAACCTGACTTGTGACTGATGTGACTGGCTGAATTTTTGTTGACTCTATTCGAACTGCTGCCTATAAGACGAATGATATTGTATTCACGAGACAATTAACTTGAACTATCGGTGCACAATTTTCTGTAAATATAGCCTTGTGTGATTACCCTAGTACTCTAATTCGAATGTGACATGAAAGATGGATTTGAGGAAGGAATATCAAGTGAAGATGGAAGCGCTAGCTTGAGGGGACAGTCACGTAATATAAATTAGTAATGGTTAACGTAAAAATATATATGCTAGGGACAAGCG
The DNA here is from genome assembly GCA_036785665.1 of Chirona hameri. NCBI lineage: Eukaryota > Metazoa > Arthropoda > Thecostraca > Balanomorpha > Balanidae > Chirona > Chirona hameri. The sequence continues at coordinate 46,380 of JAXIVJ010010198.1, forward strand.
ATGATGTGACTTCAATGCTTCCAAGCGCAGGGTAATGTAATTTTTTGCGCGCTAGATGTGATGAAATACTCAATTCTAAGGTTCCCTACGAAGTTTAATGTTTATTTTTGAAGTGAACAATGGTTAACTTGATATATTGAAGGCCAACTGTTTCTGGTAAAACCCGGGCCGATGTGATAATTATGTGAAATACCCGTACTGAAAATTTTCAGGAATGGCTAACCCGATTGACAGCAGACAGGGGTGAGACCGACCATTTTTTCTTAAACCTGCCACTTCAATTATCCGGTTCAGGTTGATTATTTGGTCTGATTGAGTGACATTTTCAAATCCGGTCAAACTTAACTTCACTGTGGTTAATTTGCAATTTAATCAGTAAGCCTTTTTACGCAATCTTTGATGTCAGGATCGGTTGATGACAGGGTCATCATTTCAACGTTTCGGTATATACAAACAGATCAGTTTAGGGATTGTGTCGGTGAGGATTTATGATAAACAGGTCTTTTTGACGAATTGTCGAGTATGTGCTAATATTGTCTTCCACCAGCCCCTAAGCCGCCGATAATTGCAAGACTTTTAATTTAATTTTTGTCTAAAGCAACGTTATCTTTCATTAAGTTCAAAAGCCTAAACTGAGCACAAGTAAAATATTTCCAAGGGAAAAGGAAAGTGAGGAAGGCTGTGTTGGAATGTTTCTACGATTCTCGCAGTTAACTGTCTCCTTAACAAGCGCGACAAATTATGGGTATGGTTGTTTTTGCTCTTATTGGAAAGATATGGCGGGTATGATACAAATCACGGTCATGTACAATTTCGTCCCTCCGTTCATCTCGCTAGTAAAAATTAACGCCAGAATAAATCGCTGTCATGAAAAATTCCGCACAAGTGTCCACACGGCCAAGCGTCACCGATAACGCGCTTACCGCCGGCGCTGGAGACACTGACCCCTACGCGCCCGATCCCAAAACACCATGACGTCATGAACCACCTCCCTCTGAACGAGAGGGTCCCGGCCAGACGGTCAGACGGCTAGCCTAACAAGGGGGAAAAACCGAGGATTTCCCGCTCAGGGTGGACAGTTGTTGTACATACAGAAAAGTAACTGAGCACTCAAGTACCAGGTTGTCACGTACCGAGTAACCGAGTCCGAGTCGCCCGATAGTACCTCCACCGTACCCACGAAGCCTATCGAGTACCGAGTACCGAGTACCGTAGTACCGAGTACGAGTACCGAGTACCGAGTACGAGTACCGAGTACCGAGTACGTACGAGTACCTATGTACCGAGAGTACCGTGTACCGAGTACCGAGTACCGTGTACCGGTACCGAGTACGAGTAACGTGTACCGATTACCGAGGTACCTAGTACCGTGTACCAGAGTAACCCAAGCAGTAACCGAGTACCGAGTACCCGAGTACCCGTGCCGAGGTACCGAGTACCGCGTACCAAGTACCGATTACCGAGTCAAAACTGAGTAACCGACTCGTACCGAGTACGAGTAGTGGAGTACCGATTACTGAGTACCCATTCCTGAGTAAACCGAGTACCGAGTACCGGAGTGTCGAAGTACCGAGTGCCGTAGTATCCGAGTACCAGGTCTGCCGCGAGTTGCCCGAGTAGCCGAGAGTACCGAGTACCAAGTAGCCGAGTACTGAGTACTGAGTACTTGAGTACCTGAGTATCGAGTACCCGAGTACTGAGTACCGATTACCAATTACAGAAACACGGACCCGTGGTACACTATAGTCACAAAATACACTACACAATGCACACTATACAC
>JAXIVJ010010199.1:0-48158 GCA_036785665.1 Chirona hameri
TAGTCGCACGGCTATCATTGCACAAAATGGAGATTATGTCAGGGGAAAAACTGCGCGAACTCATCGACGATTTTATTCAAAGGAACCCAGGAAAGTCTAAATCATCCCATAAGGAATCATTTTATGTTGATGCGAGTAGCCCAAAACACTATTTATGATGACGTAATCAAACGTGTGGAAGAAGGCAAAGCTAATACACACATGGGACAGGGCAAGGTGGCCGTAAAAATGACGGAAGCAAAGAAGAGGAAAGTAATAAAGGCCGTCCAAAAACAAAGGTGTGGGGGGGGGGGGCAACCAACGTTCCCTGGCCAGAAAAATTTGGTTGCAGGAAAACTCGTATCCAGAAGGTTCTTCCAAAAAGCTGGCGTCACTAACGACAAAGACAAAAAGCACCTCAAGTAACAACAAAACAGGAAAAAGACCAGCAAATAGGAATCCGCCGTCTCTCGCGCGGTCTAATGTGCGCAAAGAGCACGATGGAAAATGTCATGGGACGAAGAGTCCCATTTCACTTACTCAGGGACTGAAAATTGCCAGGAAACTCTGGTTTCTACGCTGGACCTGACGGTGATGTACCCAAGGAGGTTAAATGCAGGCCTAGAAGCCAGGTCTACGCTGGACCTGACGGTGATGTACCCAAGGAGGTTAAATGCAGGCCTAGAAGCAGGTCTACGCTGGACCTGACGGTGATGTACCCAAGGAGGTTAAATTACAGGCCTAGAAGCAGGTCTACGCTGGACCTGATGGTGATGTACCCAAGGAGGTTAAATGCAGGCCTAGAAGCAGGTCTACGCTGGACCTGAACGGTGATGTACCCAAGGAGGTTAAATGCAGGCCTAGAAGCAGGTCTACGCTGGACCTGACGGTGATGTACCCAAGGAGAGGTTAAATACAGGCCTAGAAGCAGGTCTACGCTGGACCTGATGGTGATGTACCCAAGGAGGTTAAATGCAGGCCTAGAAGCAGGTCTACGCTGGGACCTGACGGTGATGTACCCAAGGAGGTTAAATGCAGGCCTAGAAGCAGGTCACGCTGGACCCTGACGGTGATGTACCCAAGGAGGTTAAATGCAGGCCTAGAAGCAGGTCTAACGCTGGACCTGACGGTGATGTACCCAAGGAGGTTAAATGCAGGCCTAGAAGCAGGTTTACGCTGGACCTGACGGTGATGTACCCAAGGAGGTTAAATGCAGGCCTAGAAGCAGGTCTTACGCTGGGACCTGACGGTGAATGTACCCAAGGAGGTTAAATTCAGGCCTAGAAGCAGGTTTACGCTGGACCTGACGGTGATGTACCCAAGGAGGTTAAATGCAGGCCTAGAAGCAGGTTTACGCTGGACCTGAACGGTGATGTACCCAAGGAGGTTAAATTCAGGCCTAGAAGCAGGTTTACGCTGGACCTGACGGTGATGTACCCAAGGAGGTTAAATGCAGGCCTAGAAGCAGGTTTACGCTGGACCTGACGGTGATGTACCCAAGGAGGTTAAATTCAGGCCTAGAAGCAGGTTTACGCTGGACCTGACGGTGATGTACCCAAGGAGGTTAAATGCAGGCCTAGAAGCAGGGTTTACGCTGGACCTGACGGTGATGTACCCAAGGAGGTTAAATGCAGGCCTAGAAGCAGGTTTACGCTGGACCTGACGGTGATGTACCCAAGGAGGTTAAATTCAGGCCTAGAAGTAGGTTTACGAAGCGGGTAATGGTCTGGCTCACTATATGCCCCAGGGGTATGTCGAAGCCGGTTATTCAGAGGCCCAGCCCAGTGCAGACAATGGACGGTACATGTTATCGAGAAACGGTCATCAAGCGTAACCTAGTGCCGTTTTTGGCGGCGAAGTACCCAGACAAAGGACATATTTTTGGGGGCCCGGACCTCCCCTACAGCCCAAGAGATGCTTGCACGACCGTCCAACTCCCTGAAGACGCTGACATACCGTGTATCCGCAACGACAACCCGCCCAACGTCCCCCAAATTAGGCCTATAGGAGACATGTGGGACATGAAAAGCAGCAAGTGTATCACGGAGGCTGGTCAGTGGGCAGTCACGACCGAAGAGCATTTAATACGCCGGATACGTTCAGTCATCAAATCGCTTGACTCAGAGGTGCCGCGCAAAATGATGCAGCACCTCCCTCAGCGCATGCGCCATGATGATCGAATGGGCGCCTGTCAGCTGTGCACTAACGGGTCTGTGATGCTCCCACTGTTTCAGGCATTCGAATGATATCTTCTGTTCTCTGATAGCACGACGACGTAGGAAAATACACTTCAGTTACATTTCAGTTCAGTCATTTCAGCTTTGTCCTGATTTCAAGTGACCACCCGTTACGTCTCGGGGGTTATTTATCTGGGCCGTAGATTCACGCCGTGAAATTTTTCACCCCTCGTCCTTCAAATAGTTGTTGTGTTACAGCCTCGGCAACATTGCAATGCCGTGTGAAATTTGCAGCGAGCAATATCTTCCATCAAAATCATGCGAATCATACAAAACCTATATATCATCAGAATCATCAGGAACCGTATATTAATATGATATAATCTTCTTTTTTTAATTAAAAAGATGTGGAATTTTAACACGTCATATCAGGTCAAATCACGTGATTCTAATATATGTGGCCATTTAAAATTCGGAATTTTTGTCATGGTCGAATCGACTGCTATATATAAGCCTTCGATGGTAAAGAAATTGGAGATAGAATTAGGTTATTTTTATAAATATTGTATTTATAATTTTGTATTTGGAAAAATCATGGTCACCAGCACTAATAAATAACTTTTCATGTAATTGTGTTGAGCTCACAATTGAGCACGGCATTGTTTTTCTCGTCGACCTGCTTTCAATGATATATAACATGTGCCTTGTAGTCGCTCTGTGACTTCAAAGGTCACGTGACCTGAGGTCACCCGGTGCAGCCCACGTCAGATTGACCAAGCCATGACACTCTACTTCTCATAAAACTCATGAAACTACGTGTCAGGGCTTCTTATCTGGGCTGTAGATTCACGCTGTAAAATTTGCAGCCCAGTCCATCGAATGGTTCTCGAGTTATAGCCTCAGACATCTTTTTCCATGTCGCGCAAGGTCTAATTTGCAGCGGGCGGTATCTCCCATATAAATAATTCGAATTGTATAAATCTATACATAATCAGAATCGCCATTAGCCACAAATTAATGTAATATAATCCTTTTTTGAAAACTCGAATTAAAAATTTTGACATTTTGACATGTGGCCTCAGGTCAGGTCACGTGATTTCGAAATATTATCAGCTAAAATTGTTTGTTTGGGTGGAATAGAAGGGTGCAGGCCCTTCGAATCACGTGACAACCTATTACACTCATTGATCAAGATCACGTGATGACATAATTCAATATTTCTCTGATAGAGGAGTCTGTGAATCATCAAGACATAACATTTTATCATCCTCATTTACAGATCGAGAATGCTATACAAATAGCTTAAAGTGTCATCTGGAGATAACAAAATGTTCAAATCTGCCAAATAAAAAGAAAACTTTCAACAAATCATCTATTGCATAATCATAAGTGGAGAATTAGGGGTTTTGGGGTGCTCGAGTACCCTCTGAGCCCAAAATTGAGGGGTCTGTCCATACTCTATATATAAGCCTTCGATGGTAAAGAAATTGGAGATAAAATTAGGTTATTTTTATAAATATTGTATTTATAATTTTGTATTTGGAAAAATCATGGTCACCAGCACTAATAAATAACTTTGCATGTAATTGTGTTGAGCTCACAATTGAGCACGGCATTGTTTTTCTCGTCGACCTGCTTTCAATGATATATAACATGTGCCTTGTAGTCGCTCTGTGACTTCAAAGGTCACGTGACATGAGGTCACCCGGTGCAGCCCCACGTCAGATTGACCAAGCCATGACACTCTACTTCTCATAAAACTCATGAAACTACGTGTCAGGGCTTCTTATCTGGGCTGTAGATTCACGCTGTAAAATTTGCAGCCCAGTCTATCGAATGGTTCTCGAGTTATAGCCTCAGACATCTTTTTCCATGTCGCGCAAGGCTCTAATTTGCAGCGGGCGGTATCTCCCATATAAATAAATTCGAATTGTATTAAATCTATACATAATCAGAATCGCCATTAGCCACAAATTAATGTAATATAATCCTTTTGTGAAAACTCGAATTAAAATTTTTGACATCTTTGACATGTGGCTTCAGGTCAGGTCACGTGATTTCGAAATATTATCAGCTAAAATTGTTTGTTTGGGTGGAATAGAAGGGTGCAGGCCCTTCGAATCACGTGACAACCTATTACACTCATTGATCAAGATCACGTGATGACATAATTCAATATTTCTCTTATAGAGGAGTACTGTGAATTATCAAGACATAACATTTTTATCATCCCCATTTACAGATCGAGAATGCTATACAAATAGCTTAAAGTGTCATCTGGAGATAACAAAATGTTCAAATCTGCCAAATAAAAAGAAAACTTTCAACAAATCATCTATTGCATAATCATAAGTGGAGAATTAGGGGTTTTGGGGTGCTTGAGTACCCTCCTGAGCCCCAAAATTGCCCCCCCCCCCCCCACTGCCAAAAGCATTCCCTCAGATTCAAAAGCACGGGGCATAAAAAAACGGCCACTGGGAGGGGGGGGGGGGGGGGCGCAGTGTCAGAAAAGTGGCCCTTTTTCTACATTTTTCTGAACTTTGAAGTTTTTGTTCCATGAAAACTTTGACTGTAAAGAATTACTTTTTTTTAGTCTATGGGTGCAAATGGCTGACGAGCATAAAAAAGTCAGGAGAACTGAGAAGATCGAACAAAAAAATAACATACATTATTCTTTTACAGGCTGCTATCATAGGAGCGAGGACAATCCTGAAGGACCTTCACGTCCAGGGATTCCAAGCTTCATCACTGTCCATAGCTGGGCCGGCAAGCTACACTTGGACACTGGCAGGCGGCAGCATGAATGGTCAACCTTGAATCTAGATGGAATCTGTATCATGTTGTTGTGTTGTTTTATGGGTGAAGATTGAAGAACCATATCCTTTTGGGACCAAGAGACCAAGGCTCTAATTGTCTTGCGTCTTAGTCTTTTGTTGTCAGCTTAGTAAGTCAAGGGCGCAATACGTGCAACAACCAGCGTCAGTGACGAATGCCACACAAGTTAATCTGTAATTTTGTATCACCTCATGTGCATTGTCTGCAATACATAAAGTATAAACAATGTCAATTGTGTTCTATTCAGTCTTTGATGTACCTCATAGTGGGCATCGTAAGGGTATGGGCTTTCACTAAATTTCACTTTGGGTATTTTTCCGTATATGCCTACCTTCAACACTATATATGCCTACCTTCAACACTATATATGCCTACCTTCAACACTATATATGCCTACCTTCAACACTGTTCATGAATATTAATTGTGGTGGTCATCCAATTGACCATGTCCCGCAGACTTGAGCTAACTCTTTTGTATAAAGTATCTTATGGCGGCTGCCTGTTGACTGTAAGGTCCTATGTTTGAGTCGCTGTACTCCCCCCCCCCCCCCCCCCCCCCCGACCGCCAAATCATGTATGATGTTACTGTCTTCGTATGCTAAATAGAATACAGGGGTTAGACGTTAACCCTATTACTGTCGGGCAAAACAAATGAATCTGTCGAGGGGGGGGGGGGGGGGGCTATTCGCCCCCCCCCTCGTATCTCGGAAACCGTTGGACCGATTCTCTCCGGGAAAGCGTAATTCGATTCCTTGGAGCATGAACTACATTCCTATATTCATAAATACGCAGAATTGTGTCATGGGCGGATACAGGTAGCAAACAAATGAGGGAAACATGTATTTTTATATTATTGCCTTGTTTGAACGCAATGTTTTCATGTTGTTGGATTTCGCTACCTAATTGTGTGCTCTAAAATATACTCCTTTTTCAAGTTTGGGGAAATGAACACTCGCCCTACGGGAGTTATCACCTTCGCTCTATGGGGGGTCCTAAAAAGATCCCCCCCTGTTAAATTCCAAACCAAGCAACATAGAGCAACGCAGTAAGAACCAACATGTTGCCCGTCATGTTTGGAATCTAACGGTATGCAATTTTTAGGTTTCGGGTCAACGAGTAACCTTCCAGGTCAAGCGAATGACCTCGATCGACCACGTCCAGAACAGCGATTTTGCTCGGTCAGAAAACCTAAAAATGAGAAATTGATAAATGTAAATAAAAAGGCATGTTCCTAGACCAGTGTTGTCTCAGAAATACAGAAAAGTTAATTATTTATTCGTATCAGATCAAAAAATGTAAAAAAAGTTATTAAAAAATGACGTCATACATTTCTTACACTTAGGGAGCCATCACTCCGTCAAAAATAGAGATATTTCTTTGAAATTTGCTTTGAGTATTGTCCATACTCAGTTCTCTCACATATATTCCGTTTTTAACATCTTTCACAAATTTGATTTTGTGGTGATTTTTCCCCCCAAAAAAAGTTTTTGTTCATTTTGGGGGTCAAAAACCCAAAATTTCGAAAATCAGAGATTACAATTTGAAAGAAAATGACATTTTATATTGCTTAATTGTTTTTGCAATTTGCTTCAAAACTCTGTTTTCTACAATTTTTCAAACATTTATCGTTTTTCCACCAACATGACGTCATCAAAACATCATTATTTCCCAAATTTATCAACCCATTTCAATGAAATGTTTACGGCATACGTATAATTGTTGTATACTTAGCTACTGAAAATTTCAGCAGAAAAACCTCAGGGGGGGGGGGGGGTCGTTTTAGGACCCCCCCCCCCCCCCCCCCGTAGGGCGAGGGTTAACCCAATGGCGTCCTCGGGCAATTCCAAAGGGGGTACTAAAGATGTCACTATAATATTTTTTGCCGCTTTGATTTTTGTTTTAGATGCTTATAATTATATGTGTATGCATGAGGATGGGGATGGTCAGAGCCTCAGCGGGAGCCCCTTCCCAGAGGGCGGGACGGCTACCTGCCCTGGGCAGCAGCTGAGCTGACTCCCGCAGCTGACTCCCGCTGAGGTCAGAGCCTCAGCGGGAGCCCCTTCCCAGAGGGCGGGACGGCTACCTGCCCTGGGCAGCAGCTGGGGATGGTCAGAGCCTCAGCGGGAGCCCCTTAACAGAGGGCGGGACGGCTACCTGCCCTGGGCAGCAGCTGGGGATGGTCAGAGCCTCAGCGGGAGCCCTTCCCAGAGGGCGGCGGCACGGCTCTTACGGCGCGGGTGGCACAGCACTTGAAGACGTGGCACTGGAAGATGGCCGTCTCCTGCGCCTCGCCGCGGCTGCACGTGAAGCCGAAGCACTGCTCCTCGTCGGAGCCGGCCGGGCCGACGGCGCAGAACAGGATTCGGTACACAGGGAACGAGACGATCTCCGCCTGTGTCGACTCCTCGTACACACTGAAACGTGGCCAGAGCCCAGCGTCAGGCTGCACGGGTCCGAGACCGCCGAAACATACAGCCAACACCAGCCTCAGCCCCACCAATTTAGGGATGCCAAACTCCCGCACAAAAAAAAAACTCCAAATGAATAGTTACACAACCAGGAAGCCCCATGATAGATGCTTACATTGGCTAACAGTTCAGCGCACCGTAACCTTTCAGTTAAAGGTACATTAGTTCAGTGCACACCATTGAGTGTTAAATTCACCGCATCGTTGAGTGTTTAACAGCAGAAAAACGGCCCATAACCGGGCGTGACGGCGTGACCCTTCAAACCAGTGACGCGACTCACACAACGCTGCCGTGCGGCGTGGTGGGCACACCCACACAGACGGCGATCGCCTGTCGGCCGCCCTCCTCGGCGTTAAGGATAGCCATGTTGCGCTGGATCTCGGGCTCGCTGCGGGGGGCGTTGATGCTGGCCGCGCCCAGGTACAGCACCCGGTGGAACATGGAGTGGTCCCCGAGCACGTCCACGCTGCCGCCTTCCGACACGGTGGATGTCGTCATCGAGCCTGAAACGGCCAACACACCGCCACTGAACGCACACACTCATGGACGCACGTATGCAACATTGCAACAGTCTAAAACACAAACAGGATTGCTCTAGTAGTAACAAAACAGAACAGTATGAACAATAGAAGCCGGTTAGCCCAGCAGTTACTGGGGTATTTTCCATAACCCGACTTACTAGGGGGCTTTGTTTTGCCCCCTCTCGTTTCTACTGAACTATTGGACCGATTTTCAGAACTCAAATGGCATTTCATAGGTCTGGAAAATTCGTCTGGGGAAACCAAATAATGTTGACTTCGGGGTTATCCTCCATCCCGGTATTTCCACGCGTAACCCTCCGTCCCGGTATTTTCACCCGTTACCCTCTGTCCCGGTATTTCCACCCGTTACCCCCTGACCGGTATTTCCACCCATTACTCTCTGTCCCGGTATTTCCACCCATTACCCTCTGTCCCGGTATTTCCACCCATTACCCTCTGTCACGGTACATCAACCCGTTACCCTCCGTCCCGGTATTTCCACCCGTTACCCTCTGTCCCGATATTTCCACCCGCTAGGCTCCATTCTCCAGCAGTTCCACCAGCCGCTCCCCGCTCCAGCCGCAGCCGGTATTTCCCGCACCCCGCATGCTCTGTGCTCTGCAGTCCTACCTTCCGACTGTTTGCCCACGTCGAGGTCGGCCTGCGTGGCTGGCTCGGCGCCGTCGCCGTCGCCGCCGGCCCGACTGACCGGCGGCGGCCGCGACCCGTCCGGGGAGCCGGCTCCCGGTACACCTCCAACCGCAGCTCCGGCAGCACAGCCAGCGGCACCTTCCGTGGCGTCTCCTGCGGTATCGCCTCCCTTCACGCCTCCAGCAGCACAGCCAGCGGCACCTTCCGTGGCGTCTCCTGCGGTATCGCCTCCCTTCACGCCTCCAGCAGCGCAGCCGGCGGCACCTTCCGTGGCGTCTCCTGCGGTATCGCCTCCCTTCACGCCTCCAGCAGCACAGCCGGCGGCACCTTCCGTGGCATCTCCTGCGGTATCGCCTCCCTTCACGCCTCCAGCAGCACAGCCGGCGGCGCTTTCCGAGGACGGTGCCTTGGTACCTTCCATGGTACTTCCCCCGACACCGCCAGCAGGCTTGTCCGTATCCGCTGCTGTGGCGCCGCCGGTGCCAGTGACAGGAGGCGAGTGGCCAGCGCCTGGCTCGGTCCCCGGCGCCGTGCTGCCGGCCTCGACAGCAGCCGGCTCCATGCCGTCGCCGATGCACTCGAGCAGCGCGCTCTCCAGCTGTGGCAGCAGGTGGCCCGCACCGCCCGGCACGCTGAGCCGCGGCTCGCACTCGCCCGTCTCCGTCAGAATCACAAACTCGTCAGCGTCGCAGCCGTCTGCACCGCCGGCTGCGTCACTCATCCTCACACACCTGTCGGTACGGAGAATGACGTCACTCATCATCATACACCTGTCGGTACGGAGAATGACGTCACTCATCATCACACACCTGTCAACACGGAGAATGACGTCACTCATCCTCACACACCTGTCGGTACGGATAATGACGTCACTCATCCTCACACACCTGTCGGTACGGAAAATGACGTCACTCATCATCCCACACCTGTCGGTACGGACAATGACGTCACCCATCATCCACACCTGTCACCACGGATAATGACGTCACTCATCCTCACACACCTGTCAGTACGCATCAATTGTCGCATCAGTGCATCGCATGTTGAAAACGCTAGCTCTGTCCACTAGCTCAGCTATTCAAGGCAATCGTGACAAATTGCCAGCCACCTCCGATCGCTACAAATGGTACTTTTAGACAATTGTATGCACCATATTTGCCAAACGTAGCCTCTGACCGGGACTGGACGCCGGCCCGGCTCGGCCAACTTCGAGTCTGTACACTTCAGAGTACACGATGTGACGTCAGATCAGATGTGACGTCAGAGGTCACCGGCCAGCCGGCCGGCGGCGGCCGCGCCGTGAAATCTGATGTCACATCGTGTACAGCCTCGAAGTTGGCCGTGCCGGGCCGGCGCCCAGTCCCGGTCAGAGGCTACGTTTGGCAAATATGGTGCATACAATTGTCTAAAAGTACCATTTGTAGCGATAGGAGGTGGCTGAAAATTTGGCACGATATCCTTGGATAGCTGAGCTGGTGGACAGAGATTTTTCACCATGCGATGCACCGTTTGTCCGTGACTGGCCGAAAGCCCGCTCCGTAAGCCGGGTCGGCGGCGCGCAGTGCTCAGTTCGGGTGTCGCGCGGGGCGATTCTGCGCGTGAGGCGCGGGCGGAAGTGCGCCTTAGTGCCGACACTGGGAGCGTTTGGCTTTGATGCAGCCGTGCAACCAACCAAACCATCTAATGGCTTTGAATTATATGAGACCTTGACGTGCATATCATGACGAATCGGTAGACATGTCATTGGTTTGCATTTTCGCCGTACCATACGTGATAACGAAATAAGCTCACTCAAGCTAACGCTAACGGCCAAACGAAAGGGGCGCGATTTGGGACAAAATGTCGATTTAAAAAAGACGCTCGATGGATTTTTGAAGAAAATTACATCGCTGGATTTCGCGTGAGCTCAGCTTTCGAATGGTGCATCTCCCGTAGTTTGACCCCTCCGAACCAGGGGTGGAAAAGTCCCCGTTTGTTGGTGTTTTGTATACCAAGAAATTTTGTACTCCGGAACTGTGACTGGATTTTTTTTTGTACTCCAAGGAAAAACAACTAAATGTGGCCAATCCACTCACCACTGTTTACAGGTTTGACTGAGAAGTGTGAAGTGGATCAACTCAACCCTTATCAGATTACCAGACCACCAGAGCAGCCTTCAAACTGCACCAGAGTCCAGACCAAGACCAAGACAGGCAGATTCACAAGTGAAGACATGCTATCCTCATTCCTCATTACAAAGGAGGATGTGATGTGCATGTGAATGTTGCCTAGTTCATCTGACCTTGAGCTAATAAAATGTGGATGAATGTGGAAAGGATGTTTTATGATAACAAGAACACGCCGACCATGATTCCCACTGGAAACCGCGAATTACCTAAGCACCTGCAGACACCCGTCACACAATAGATAGCATCCTTATTATAGCATCCTTATTACAGCATCCTTATTACGGCCTTATTATACGGTCCCAGCAGGGCCGTATAATAAGGCCGGTCACTTATAGTACACAAAGCTCAAATTGAAATGGTAATACCACATTTGTATAGCCTTGGGTAATACGCTTTCGAAGAGGCAAACACCATTATATGCGCCAAAAATGTCGACCATTAGTTATCGCGCAGCGAATAGAATGGTAGAATCTAGTACGATAGGTCCCTGGCTAAAACGAGGTTCTACCGTAACCTTGGTTCTACCATTCTAGATACGCCAGCGACAACTAGAGGCTTCGGCCTAGGTGGCAAACTCATGATTTCTTGGTAGTCAAGGCTCCCCCAAACTCCATAGCAATATGCTGGGGAGGCTCCGGGCCGGGACTACCAAGAAACCAACGATGGTTCAAAGTTAAATAAAACGTTATGAAGTCGTTAAAAACACATTTTATGCACATCGTTAGACAGATAATCGCAAGGAGATCAAATATATACCCATCTTCCTTGATCAATGCAAACGAAAATGCGAAATTCATTTGATATAACTGGGCGGCTCCTGGGGATTTCTGGGCGGCTCCTGGAGCCGCCCAGAAATCCTTGGTTTCCCGAGCCTTTTCCCCTAGTGTGAGTGGCGTGTTTGGGTAGGTGTTCGGATTTTTGGGTGATGGAATCTTGCGAATTTATCCGACCAATCAGCACCCTCCGACTAACAGCTGGCCACAGCTTACAACAGCACGTGTCCGGATCGGATGAGCGGCGACAGACCTTTGGGTAAATATTAAAATTAGTATACCATAATAGTTCGTTTGCGACAACAATGAGTATCATATTTGAAATCAGCACATCTTAAAGCTGCAGGGAAACCATTACTGATAGCTGTATTTAGCTGCTGTTGGACCACCATAGATTGTTCATTCATGTAAGACGTATTTTGTCCAACATTTATCTCTACTCTGGGACGTTTGTATGACATGATTGGAATGATCAATCTGCACCAGATTGTTAGAAGGATGGAACATAAACCCTACTTACTTAAACCAGTGTGTTTGTTGATATCATATTTATTAATGCATTGTAAACAGTTGTTTTCTCCCTTGTGAATCAAATGTCATTAATTCATCTCTTATTGGATAACAAAACCATATTTGTACACTGTAATTGTGTCAGATTTGCTAAATGAACAGCACTTATTCGTCACATTGTAGGTACCTAATCTTTATGTTAAGCAATGGAGTCAGATTTTAGGCCTCTAGGCTCTACGTGCATCTGATAATTTGTTTTCTTCTTCACATGATGTACTCCTTAAGCAAATTTGTTTTGTACTCCGCTACCAAGACAAAAAAGTAAAAATCCAGCCCTGCCCCGAACCCTTCAAACGAACCGTGCAGAGTGCTGTAATTCGGTAGGTTGCTGCATCCGCACTAAATATGACAATTGCGAGTGTTTTTGACCGAATCGGGGTCAAGACCTGCACGTGCACGGGTGCCCACTAGGTGCCCCCTTCTGTCATTGCGACCGAACCACTCCTTAGAGAACACTGGAATTTGGTAGGCTGGTGCATCGACACGCACCATGACGATATGAAGCTTGTTTGGCCGTGCTGGGGGCAAAACTTGCACGTACAGGGGGTGGCCCCCTGGCGGACCTCTCTCCCATTGCAGGGGGTGGCCCCCTGGCGGACCCCTCTCCCATTGCAGGGGTGGCCCCCTGGCGGACCCCTCTCCCATTGCAGGGGGTGCCCCCCTGGCGGACCCCTCTCCCATTGCAGGGGGTGGCCCCCTGGCGGACCCCTCTCCCATTGCAGGGGTGGCCCCCTGGCGGACCCCTCTCCCATTGCAGGGGTGGCCCCCTAGCGGACCCCTCTCCCATTGCAGGGGGTGGCCCCTGGCGGACCCCTCTCCCATTGCAGGGGGTGGCCCCCTGGCGGACCCCTCTCCCATTGCAGGGGTGGCCCCCTAGCGGACCCCTCTCCCATTGCAGGGGGTGGCCCCCTGGCGGACCCCTCTCCCATTGCAGGGGGTGGCCCCCTGGCGGACCCCTCTCCCATTGCAGGGGTGGCCCCCTAGCGGACCCCTCTCCCATTGCAGGGGGTGGCCCCCTGGCGGACCCCTCTCCCATTGCAGGGGGTGGCCCCCTGGCGGACCCCTCTCCCATTGCAGGGGGTGACCCCCTGGCGGACCCCTCTCCCATTGCAGGGGTGGCCCCCTAGCGGACCCCTCTCCCATTGCAGGGGGTGGCCCCCTGGCGGACCCCTCTCCCATTGCAGGGGTGGCCCCCTGGCGGACCCCTCTCCCATTGCAGGGGTGGCCCCCTAGCGGACCCCTCTCCCATTGCAGGGGGTGGCCCCCTGGCGGACCCCTCTCCCATTGCAGGGGGTGGCCCCCTGGCGGACCCCTCTCCCATTGCAGGGGGTGGCCCCCTGGCGGACCCCTCTCCCATTGCAGGGGTGGCCCCCTGGCGGACCCCTCTCCCATTGCAGGGGTGGCCCCCTGGCGGACCCCTCTCCCATTGCAGGGGTGGCCCCCTAGCGGACCCCTCTCCCATTGCAGGGGGTGGCCCCCTGGCGGACCCCTCTCCCATTGCAGGGGTGGCCCCCTGGCGGACCCCTCTCCCATTGCAGGGGTGGCCCCCTGGCGGACCCCTCTCCCATTGCAGGGGTGGCCCCCTAGCGGACCCCTCTCCCATTGCAGGGGGTGGCCCCCTAGCGGACCCCTCTCCCATTGCAGGGGGTGGCCCCCTGGCGGACCCCTCTCCCATTGCAGGGGGTGGCCCCCTGGCGGACCCCTCTCCCATTGCAGGGGGTGGCCCCCTGGCGGACCCCTCTCCCATTGCAGGGGGTGGCCCCCTGGCGGACCCCTCTCCCATTGCAGGGGTGGCCCCCTAGCGGACCCCTCTCCCATTGCGTCGAACCATGCCTTATTATGATGATGATGATTGGGGCAGCAATATTGATGATGATTGGGGCAGCAATATTGATGATGATTGGGGCAGCAATATTGATGATGATTGGGGCAGCAATATTGATGATTGGGGCAGCAATATTGATGATGATTGGGGCAGCAATATTGATGATGATTGGGGCAGCAATATTGATGATTGGGGCAGCAATATTGATGATGATTGGGGCAGCAATATTGATGATGATCGGGGCAGCAATATTGATGATGATTGGGGCAGCAATATTGATGATGATTGGGGCAGCAATATTGATGATGATTGGGGCAGCAATATTGATGATGATTGGGGCAGCAATATTGATGATGATTGGGGCAGCAATATTGATGATGATTGGGGCAGCAATATTGATGATGATTGGGGCAGCAATATTGATGATGATTGGGGCAGCAATATTGATGATGATTGGGGCAGCAATATTGATGATGATTGGGGCAGCAATATTGATGATGATTGGGGCAGCAATATTGATGATGATTGGGGCAGCAATATTGATGATGATTGGGGCAGCAATATTGATGATGATTGGGGCAGCAATATTGATGATGATTGGGGCGACTTAAGGGCGACGCAGCAATATAGTTATATGGCGCCCATGAACCATGCCTTACAGAGCGCTGCAATTTGGTAGGCCAGTGCATCCGCACGCACCATGACGATTTAAAACATTGTGGCCGCTGCACCTTTACCATTGCGGCTAAATTACGCCTACCAGAGCGCTCCAATTTGGCACACCCTGGTGCATCGGCACCTGCCATGACCATAGCAAGTGTTTCCGATCGAATCGTGGTCAGCACCTGCACGACGCACGTGCACGGGCAGCACCTCTTGTTGCACCCCTCTCCCTTTGCTGCCCAACCAAGTGGTCAAAGTGGTCTGAAGCATGGCAGATGAAATTCAATTTGAGTAAATGTAAGATTATGCACACTGGACGAGTAAGCAGTAAACATGAGTATGAAAAGGGTAGGCAGAAACTAGAGCAGATTGAACAGGAAAGAGATTTAGGGGGTTGTGGTAAACAGTAGACTATCAGCGTCAGACATGAGGCCATTCTTATAAAACAAATCGAGCCACTGGCTCATTTTTTTGTTTAATGAATGGCCTCAGGACTGGAAATGTGTTAAGTTTGGGCAGTGTGTAAGATACCTGCATTTTATTTGGCTTTGCTGTTGCATTTCCGAGGCGCTATTCGACCCTAAACATCTCCGGCGCCGGGACATGAGGCCATTCTTTTTAAAAAAAATCGAGCCACGGCTCCATTTTTTTATAAGAATGGCCTCAGGCCGTAGAAGCTAGGAAAAAGGCACTTAGAATGCTGGGGGCCATTAACAGAAATGTTTCCTACAAAAGTGAAGAGGTAATAACAAAACTGTATTATGCATATGTTAGACCACATTTGGAGTATTGTGTGCAAGCCCGGTCTCCAACGTATGAGAAAGATTGCTGGTTGTCAGAAAGAGTTCAAAAAAGGCAACACAAATTTAAGTTGTCTTAGTAGTTTGCCTTATGAAGATGGATTAAAGAAATTGGGTATGTTTTCACTTAGATATAGAAGGCTAAGAGAAGATCTAATTTAAGTCTTCAAATTTATAAATGGTCAGCATTCTGGACATTTAAAGGGAATGTTTGAGTTCAATAGGGAAAATCGAGGTAGAGGTCATCAGCATAAACTCATTACGAAACAAAGTAGAACTAGGCTACGACAGTCATTTTTCAGTACTGAAGGGTTGTAGGACATTGGAATATGCTACCAGGGGATGTCGCTGCTTCAGTGACACTTGCTTCCTTCAAAATTATATTATATTTTACTTTACAGAGAAGGGATTAGTTCATAAATACTCGTAGGATTAAACTTCTTTTAGGCAGGTAGAGTAAGGTAATTTGAAGAGACGAGACTGGTGGAGGGGGGGGGGGGGAGTATGTGCAACCTCGGATGAGTCACAGAGGCTATTGATTGCACTTTTATGTTATGTCTTTATGTCTAACCATAGGCCTCTTAGAGCGCTGTAATTCGGTATGCTCGTGCACCAAACGATTACCTCCGATTTTGGAACCCAAGCCAACGCACATATGCGCCGACTTGCCTCTGGTGGAAAGTGACGTCACTCATCTCCACATGCCCAACAACACGAAGTGGCATAATATGTACCCAAACCAGCGTTGAGAACTATAGCATAGGATGACACAAAGCTAGTCAAACAGATTCTGAAATGAGGCACATTACAGCACCGGAAGGGAAAGAAGGAGACACCATGAATGCTTACTTAGGGCAGCATACAGCTATTATAATTTGTTATTCGTACCTGGAAGCAGGAGGTTGACATTTGGCAGAATTCCTGGGATCACTTCACCTGAAATAAGAATGATACCCAACACATATTTAAACATATACAACTTTTCAGCATTGAAACATACCAAACATTTATTTTAAAAAAATATACCAAAACATAGGCATGACAAATGACAATACCCTATGGACATTGGACCTGGATAACACTATATGTAAAGCCTTAGTCTAGAGATCAGAGAGGACAGCCTCCAACTTGTGTATTGCACTTGCAGGGCCACATAATGTGATGTGGCCAGGGGTGTAACTTTGGAAATGACATTGGGGATGCAAATCGTAGTGGGGGGCCTCCTGGCAAGTTGTCAGGGGGAGGAACCTCCCGACAAGTTGTGAGGGGGCCGCCAGTTCATCGCCCCTGATATGCCTGCAAGTAAGCCGACGTTAAGAAACGTATGTGTTGCCACTCACGTCAGGTGAGTGGCCTTACCCGCGCCCCGCTGGGGTGGTGGTAACTTCTACCCCGCCCTCCCGGATTTTCTCAATAACTTGAAAAACCTATGACAGAAAACGACTTCAAACTTTCAGTACCTTATGCTGCATTAATGCTACGTCTTCTCACCAAATTTCACTGAAATTGAGGTGGGAGATAATGACGTTTTAATGACGTCAAGTCATGCCATTTTTGGTGGAAAAACGATGTTTGACAAATCCCAGAAAATCGAATTTTAAAACGAATTGCAAATACAAGCTTTAAAAGAAAGGAAATAACATTCACTTCAAATGCCTATCTGGGATTTTCGAAATTTTGGGGTTTTAACCCATCAAAATAAAAATAAAATCGGAAAACTTCCCTCTAATTGTTTTTGTTAAATATTTTTTTTTTAAACTGAATATATATGAGAAGACCAAGTATGGAAGATACCCAAACCACATTTCAAAGCAATAGCTTTATTTGTTACTGACTTATGGCTCCTTAACCCGCGAGTTACTGGGGTATATTTCATAACGCGACTTACTGGGGGGGGGCTATTTTTTGCCCCCCTCTGATCTCCGGAACTACTGGACCGAATGTAAAAATTCAAACGGCATTCGATAGCCCTGGGAAATTTATCGAGGGAAACCTAATATTGTTGACCTCGTGGTCACCGATGACGTCACAGGTCAGGTCAAGTACAAAATGTTTGACCGTGTCAAAAGGTCTCTATGGATGGAATTGTCGCGCAAAATTGCGATATTAAACGCATAAGCCGTTGATAAATCGGTATGATTCGTGTGTCTGACACTTCTAAGTACCTTTCTAAGCTGTTTATGACCTTGGGTCAGGTCAAGGTCATCCGAGGTCACGAGGTCAAACTGCAGATTACGGTCATTAGGCGTTGTAACACATGTTTATGGGTTTGTTTTTCGTCTAGAACGCGAAAAATGACCTTAGAACATTGTTTGTTCCATATAAAT
Organism: Chirona hameri; assembly: GCA_036785665.1. Lineage (NCBI taxonomy): Eukaryota > Metazoa > Arthropoda > Thecostraca > Balanomorpha > Balanidae > Chirona > Chirona hameri. The sequence goes on from JAXIVJ010010199.1 coordinate 17,758, forward strand.
AGAAGTAAAAAGCAAAAATATAAATGCGTTTTTGTCATAGTAATGCTGTGAGAAGTGGTCGATTTTTGTCATTTAAAGGTCATAACTCGGTCATTTTTAAATATATCGACTTTAAATTTGGTACACATTCACCGCATACGTCTCGATCACATATATTCCGGTTTTTGGATAATTCCGATTTTGTCTTGAAAATTTTGTTTAAAAAAAATGTCTTTGGATTTCTCAAAATTTTGAATTTCAAACAAACTCAAAAATCCGAGATAGCAGTTTGATAGCCCGGTCTATTGTCAGTAATTTGATTGAATACAATTTAGTTTATCTCAAATATCGTACCTTTGACAGCGTTTTCGGCAAACCATTATTTTGCAACAAAAACCGAAGAACATGACGTCACTCTGACGTCATTCCCGGTTGACCTATCATAGCCTTATATTTTTAATTTTGCCAACATGTGTAGAATTGATGTGAGAGACGTTACTGCAAGTTTGGTGACGATACGGGTGTTGGTTTAGGAGTTATTGCAAAATAACGGGAGGGGGGCCAAAAATAGCCCCCCCCAGTAACTCGCGGGTTAAGTATAAGTAACTCATGACGTCATTTTCTGAAGTTACGTTTGTGTTTGCTTTTATTGACCAGAAACAGACAAATATATGCCACTGCTGTATTTCTGAGACAAATCTGGTCTAGAAACATGCCTTTTTTATTTAGATTAATTAATTTCAAATTTTGACCTGATGTGACCTGACCTTGACCTTATATGGTGTCAGGTTGTAAAATGGCTGCCACTATCGAATTATACGTGTAAAATAGCCCCTAAAGCATGTGTCGCATGACTTCCGTAGACCTCTTGCCAATAGTGACCATTTTTACCTTTGCTTACAATTTCCCTTTCGCTTATACGGGAGATGCAATATACCTTCGAGAGCACCTTGTGAGATAGTAGTCGCAATGATTATTATTATTTCGTTCTCAATACCAACCACAGGGGAGTGGACGTTACGATAGGAATTATAAACAAACGAACCACTCACACTTACACTCATACACGTAGTACATGTCATACATTACATACATAATACACGCGGGGTGCGGGTTAAAGGGACTATCCCACCGTAACATTATATTTGAGTTGAGATAGCCATTTTGATGGCTTGGCATTGAAATTAAGTATGGTAGCAGTTAAAACAACCACAATGATCTAATCAAAAAGATATTCGAGTTTGATTTTGACATCTGTAAAAATAAGGTCCATGTGTATTTGAATAGGGACTCTAAACCGACAGCGTCGTCTCTCTTTCCCAAACTGGTAATGATAGTCGACTTGTTTTAAGGTTAGCCTTGGAATATTTTCGTCTTTCATGTATCGATCCCCGGGTGGTTCGCAATCTAGAGACTAGTGCTATCAGCTGGAGTTGATGCAGCAGTTGGCCGCCAGGGACCGCTAGTGAGCCAGGGTGTTATGACGTCGCAAGCAAATGGTACCAGTTAAATATTTAACGTTTACTATTTATGTATTTATAAATCAATCAATCAATCAATATTGAGTGGTACCATTTGCTTGCGACGTCATAACACCCTGGCTCACTAGCGGTCCCTGGCAGTCAACTGCTGCAACAACTCCAGCTGATAGTGCTAGCCAATCTAGACACCGGGTGGTTCGCTTTTTCTGCGCAATAGATGTCGACAAAAAATTATGCCATACATTTGGCAGCAGCACAAAGGATTTCCCTGTTATTAAAAACAAAAGCATATGACGTCACCAACCCAACTTTCCGCTTAAAAGTAAAAGTTGAATATCTTCCAAGATAAGCATTTTTTTCTCGGAAAAAGTTAACGAACATGTTCAGCTGATCTCACCTGACATGTAGACATACAATTAATTGATTCGACAACTTTCAAAAAGGTGGGACAGTCCCTTTAAGGGCGCCGTTTAATTTTATTTTCACTTCCATTAGCAGCGCATGTGTAGGTTGGTGTGCATAGGTACAATTAGTTGTATAGCACTGCTGCATTTTCTAAGGCTTTGAATGGGAAGTATGGCCCAAAAACTCAAATACCTCAGTTTTGATCTTTGACCTGACCGTGACCTTACCTATGACCTTGAAAACCAAATGTTAGGAATTCTTTAGATGCATCTCATTGAAACCTTTCGATCGCAGCCTTGCGCGTCTCGCTGCGGTCATTGATTCATTCGGAAGATACGATGGGGGTAACATTTGCCCCTCTCCCCCCGCGGGGCGCGTTCGGCTGGAGACCCCAGCGGGGTGCGGGTTAACCCTATTAGTGGCAGGCTCCTGGCTACCCCTGGGGCATTCCACGACAGATTGACCAAGGGTTCACACCGCCACATTTTTTTATTTGGATGACATTTTGTCTATAGGGCTATCTTGAGCCCTGAAGTCGATTTTGGCATCTGCAGATCCCTAAGGTCAACGGTTCTCAAGATATAGCCTCGGGCATTTTTGCTAGGTCACTATGCAGGGTAATCTTTGGAGGCATGTAACTCCAAAACCACAGAACATAATGCATCATATAGGCATCATCGTGACCGCAATGAACTGGGCAACATTTTGAGCATCTCCGATTTTCAAAATTTTGACTTTGGATTTTTTATGACGTCACATTTCTGTATTTATTGTGTCTATACCCCTTCCCCGTCAAAAATGGCATTTTTGGGGTTTCATATTCAAGCTTTCTATTTATCTCGAGATAGGAAAAATATAAAAAAGGTAATATTTATAAATAAATAAATATTTTATTTTTTGAATACTTCAGTGTTAAAAAAATGCGGGTAAGGACTGTGCGGGTAAGAAGGGTCCCTGAACATGCCGAATTGGCCCCTAGCCAGCACGGAGGGGCTCCAAAGCAGGTCGGAGGGCCCCTTGAGCATATCGGCAGGGCGACAAAGCAGCCAGCGCAGTCGGACCAGAAGAGTCGCTGGGCAGATCGGAGGTGATCCTGGGCAAGTCAGAGGGGCTCCTGGCTAGACCGAAACGGTCCCTGGGCCGGTCGGAAGGGCCCTTGAACATGCCGGACGAGTTCCTAGCAAGACTGGAGGAGCCCCTGGGCAGGTCGGAGTGGCACCCGAGCATGTCGGCAGGGTGACAAAGCAGCCAGTTCCTGGCCAGGTCGGAAGGACCTCTGAACAGGCCGAATGGGCCCCTTGACACACAAAAGGGCTTCTTGGAAGGTCAGAGGAGTCCCTGGTCAGACCGGAAGGGCCAAAAGCACGTAGAGATCGCAGATGAAGATTAAATACAAAGAGAACTTACTCCACAAGAAAAAGATTAAAATCGGACCTTTCGGGTATATTGTAACACCCTTCGTCAGCGATTAAGAGGCATTCGGTAACAGGTCATTGCTCGTCTTTAAGACGAGCAATGCCATGTTACCGAATGCCTCTTAATCGCTAAAGAAGGGTGTTACAATATGGCTGATATATGGCAGAGATGATCAAAATGTTGCCCAGTTAATTGCAGTAACGAAGATATGCCTATATGATGCATTATGTGCAGTGGTTTTGGATCTACAGGCCTCCAAAGATTACCCTGCAGCGTGACCTAGCAAAAATTCCCGAGGCTATATATCGAGAACCGTTGACCTTCAGGATCTGGCGATGCCACCATCGACTTCAGGGCACAAGAGAACCCTATAGACAAAATTTCGTCAAAATACAAAATGTGGTGGTGTGAACTTGGATTTTTTTTTGGTCGATCTGTCGTGGAATGCCCCCCCCCCCCCCTATTAGTCGCAGGGGGGCGGATTCCGCCCCCCCCCCCCCCCCCGGAGATCTCGAGATCTACCCGTCCGATTTTCACAAATCAAACGGCATCTGATTCCCCTCAACACGATCTACATTTCCAAAAACAAAAAACAAAAATTTTGATCGGGAGAATTTGCAATTTTCAATTTGGGAGAATTTACAGTATCAGAAAAGAAGTTCTCGAAATTGTATCAGTGTGATATACTTTTTTTATAAATCTAGTCCAAATCTTTTGAGTGGGCAGAATTCTGAGGTCAGATACCGCGCAAAGCAGGACATATTGTTCAGCCCCTGACCCCACCATCAGACCTCGCAATCCCAGGTACCGGCCGAATTTAGAAGCGAAAGTTGTGCATGCCTGAACATACCTGGACAAAGTCCGCCCCGCTCTCTGGCGTCACCTGACCCTGAACGCCACTGCTGCCACCGGCCGCAGGCCATCCCAATCAGAGGCAAATAGCGAGCGTCGAAGTGACTCAAACCAGGCCTGGCAGACTGAGTGAGGCCTGCAGTCCAGCGCTCTCCCGTCTGAGCTACAGGGGTGGACAAGTTAATGCTGGTTAAACTTGGGAGCCTGATAACTTTATTGGTTTATGATCTATTGCTATTGCGAATGATGAAAATTGCGTGAATTCCGAAAAGCACCAGTAGCTAGTCGCACCCACGTGTGGTGCACACCAACGAGAGATTGCGTACCGTTCAACGCTTTGTCGAATACAATGGACGCACAATGGACGTAACGAGCCAGGCTTGAGGCTGCTCTCTCTCAACCGCCCACGCCCCAGCATCAGTGTGGCCAAATTCATTTTGAGTTAGGGGGTAAGAGGTAAAAAAAAGATAGAATATAGGGTGTAGGAGGTTAAAAAAAAGATAGAATATAGGGTGTAGGATGACAAAAAAAAACAGAATGTAGGGTGTAGGATGACAAAAAAACGATAGAAAGTAGGGTCAAATCGATAGAATGGTGTAATTTTTGGAGATGATTTATAAGACGATGTTGTATAAACGATGTATCGCTTAATAATGTACAGTACATTACAGGGCCCAATCCCTACCGCCTACGTCTAACGTCCCTTGTTCATTTCGTTTCTGTTTCCTTTCCAGATCGCGCTCACTTCAGTCCTGAGTCCTGTCTACTGCAGGACCGCAATCCTCCCAAACCACACTCTTGTTTTCGACCGCCGACGGGCACCGTTGACGACACAGCCTGAGCCGCACCTCGACCAGCAGTTCGCAATGATGAGACTAGATCGAAGACGTCCTGCTCCCGACACCAGCCTGCTCCTCAGTCGCCGTCATTCTTCCTTCGTCCGCCCTTAAGCCTCCATCATCCAGCAATAAATGAATTTGCATCGGATGCCCTGTCTGTTATTTTCATAGCACATCCGCTATGTATTCTTAGGGAAATGATGTTTCCTTTGCATTCAGTCAGATGTGTTAGTATTTATACATGAAGCTACCTGCACGCGTCAGTTGTCCGATGTTCCATTCAAATATAATACCAAATCTTTCAAAGATGGTACACGCCTGCTTGTCCAGGCACCATTGGTCCCACGCATGCTTTCGAAACTAATTGGGTACGAATTGGAAAAAGGCGCAGAAAGAGGATAGTATTTACATTTTCAAGCTCAACAATCATCACCGGCGCCCGAACGAAATATCGACTGCCGACAGCACTCATGCATGTCGGCAGCAAAACAACGAATACGTATTTGGACGGTCCGTTAAATCGATATTAGCGCCTTTCCAGATGACCTGAGGTCAAACGGTGACCTGGATGGGTCAAGTATTGCGTTGTATACCGTCTATAGGCTGGTGGTAGTATTTAGCCGTTGAAACGACTTCGGCAAGTACTTTAAGGAAAAGGTTATGCGGTACACAATGTTTGACATCGCAGGCACTCTTTGACCTCCTGAGGTCAAACGATTGACCTCAGCGATAAATACTTTCAGGGTTCGAATACGCTCATAGTCACCAACATTTTATCAAATTTTGAACACAATCGGCCGGTAAACAACGAATAGGTATTTGGACGGCTCGTTAGCCCTATTAGTGGCGGGGGGGGCAAATTCTGCACACCCCTCAGGTTTTTCGCAGATATCTCCCGAACGGCTGGGAGCAGACCCATGACATTTTGGGACTTTTCCTAGAATTGAATTGCGCATATGGAGTTAAATTTTTGAGTTCCCACCCTTAACCCGCGCACTGCAGGGGTTTGCACCGAACACGAACTGCAGGGGGGGGGGGGTTGATTTCCGCCCCCCCCACCCCCGTGAGATCTCGAAAACTACGCTACGTAGCGACAAGCGGAAAACGGCATCTGATAGCTTGATACAAGTTCTATCGAAAGTATTTCAGTATTTGTTTTAGGTCAGGTCAAAATTGAGGTCACCAGAGGTCATCAAAGGTCAAATTTTCCATTTTTTTCTCTCCTGTTTTAGGACTTCGCTCCAGAAATTCCCATATATCTCGGAAACTATGCTAGTTAGAAACAAACCCAAAAAAGAAATCGCCAGCCAGTGAAATTTGCAATCGACAAGGTGTCCTCAAATTTGATCTCAGGTTAATATTTGAGGCTCTAGAGGTCAAAAAAGGGGAAAATGTTGTTTATTTGCAAAATCGTTTTTCGCTATTAACTTTTTTCTTAATAAAGATAACGGAAAACTGTATGCCCCATTGTGTTTATCACGTCAAGGCGCTTCGAATGATATACATGGTGACCTTGTTAGGCCAACTTAAAAAAAATGACCTCAGGTCAAGGTCAAGTGGTGACCCAAGTAGGGCATGTTGCATACGGGAAGACGTGTCTCGACGAGACAAACACATTGCTGTCTGTTTTACTTCTCTATCTTAACTATGACAGGAGTTATTTACACAAAAAAATGATGGTGACCTCGGATGACCTCAAATGACCCCATAGGGGTCACTGAACAAAACTTACGCTTGGATCATCAAGAATATCTTATAATAACATGATCCAGAAGTAATTGGACTAATATCATGCATATCCTTGAAATAGGAAGCATTTGCATATTTCCGCATTGACTTAGCATGTGGGGTTACGAAATTGACCTGACCTTAGGTCACCGATATCAAAATTCCGAAATATACGAATTGTAAGTACTATTCCCTCATGACACCCTGTAAGTTTCAAACTGATCGGTGAGAAACTCTGGCTTTGGGCTTTGGCACAACTGCAAACATTTTTGGAGGTGGGGTCACTTGACCTGATCTGGTGACCTGACCTGAGATGACCCGGGGTATTTTTTCTGTCAAAGTGTGCGCAATTGATGTCCTAACGCCAAAAGCCGGCGGCGCTGCGCGCCGCCGTTTTTTTCGCTATCTGCGAAAACCCTTAGGGGAGGGGAGGGGGCGGAAATCAATCCCCTGCAGTGCGCGGGTTAACAGAAGCGGTTCCAGGGACCGTTTTTTTTTCGGTGACATTTTGCGATAATACGGAGATGCGAACTAACGGCTTCTTCCTAACTGCCTGAAGTATAAAGGAGTTACATAGGTTTACGGTTATTGAAACAAGTGCAATTTAGTTGATTTTAGTGAATTATATCTATGGACTAGTGAATTTAGTAAATATTGCTCGGCAGAGGCAGTTTCAGGGACTTGAAAAGGGGAGGTTTACAGGAAACAATTGTATATATGTATTTGTACTCCCTTTTTCGCTAACCTGGCACCGCCTATGGATGTAAATATGCTTTATAACCGTTTTGTCAGATGTCACAATAGCGCACCATTTCATTTATCGAAAAAGAGAGAGAAAAAAGACGGTTTTATAAGGCATTTATTTTACACCCAAATTTAGTGACCTGAAAACGCCTATGATTTTTGCATTTTCAAAAGTCGCCGTCATATATCAATCCCCAATTCAATATATATCGATCCCCATTAGTTGCGTTAAAATGGTTTATAAACATGACAGCTGTGTTGGATCACAAATACCTCTAATATTTGTAGTTCCCCCCCTCCCCTGTTACTCCCCTATACATTTTGTTTGTATACATGTAGATCGTGTTGAGGGGAATCAAACGCCGTTTGATTTTTGAAAATCGGACGGGTAGATCTCGAGATCTCCGGGGGAGGCGGAATCCGCCCCCCCCCCCCCCCCGATATTTGACCTCGCGGTTACTCTTTGACCTCCCGAGATCAAACGATTGACCTCAGCTAGACATGCTTTCAGGTTTCGAATACATTCATAGGGCCTGTTCCAATGGCGCCTCTAACCTGCTAACCTCCTCCAAGCTGCTCCAACTTGCAACTGTCTATGCATTAGTAAAGGACAGTTGCAAGTTGGAGCAACTCGGAGGAGGTTAGAGGTGCCACGGGAAGAGGCCCATAGACACCAACATTTCGTATAAGTTTGAACACATCTGACCCCTTCAAAACTCCGCCGTAAACAATGCGCGCCACACTCTGGACGCACAGCCACCGGTCCGTTTGGTAGCACTGTAGAGCCCTTCATGGGACACATTCTACCCCCCCCCCCCCCCATCCCGTTCCATCCCATGCCGGGCCATTCAGCCAGACCCAAACCCGTTCCAATCCCAATTCATAATTGATGGGGCTCCCATTCCCACCCATTTCAGCATATTTCACCCTTTTTAGTGCTAAAAAATGATATAGCCTGTCCCAAACCCGTTCCAAACCGTTACATTTCAAAAGAATTGCCCCATTCCCATCCCATTCCCATTCCCATATGGGATTCCCATTCCATGAAGGGCTCTCTAGGTAGCAGTTGATCATCAGCGCCATCTACTATAGCTTCATTTGTGGTGCCCCATTAAGTAGGTGGCGCTACTGTAGGAAGGGTAGCTGATGCAATGATTTTGATGATGATGATGATTGGGGTTTTAGGGCGCTCCGACAACGAAGGTCACATGGCACCCATGCAATAATTTTGATATTGGGGCAGTCGGCACTGTTACACAAACTACTTGGTGATACACCAGCAACACCGCTGACCGCACACGGCCCATATCAGGAGAATATCACCAGATGCCAATACAAATGACTGATCAAGCTATACAAATCATGATAACACTTAGGTCTACAACAGCTCTAATGGAGAGAAACAAGACTGTCTCCGATGAGTCAGGTTGCCTGAGCCAGCAACATGGATGCATTGACATAAACAGGATTTTTTCTGGGGGGGGGGGCAAGCATGTCTGACATGTTAATTACATAAGAAAACAGATGTCACCAGGAATAGAGAAACTACAGTATGCAAAATATGCATATTTGTTGTCGGCAAATCTATGGACTATATTATAAACATACTCCATTTCTTTCACATCCTAAAAGTAAGGAGATAGACCTTAAGTTACAAACATAAAATTATATCAGATCTGTATCAATCTCAGGGTGTTGCCACTTGTCATTCAAAAGTTGGGGCAGGTGCCCCCATATGCCCCCATAGCAAATGGCAGCACCTATGCTAGAATGTTTCAGACCCTGCAACAACTATTGTTATCAATTGGCCAGTAGATTCCAAACAAATATATCACCTTAATAAACATTGCTTAAATTAGGGTATCAAGGAGTCTGTCATTCAATTCACAGTAGATATCTTCTTTTAATTTGTACCTACTCATTGTAATTCCTGCCCATCCATTTCAATGACATGCCTACCTAACCTAGGTATCGGCATCAAAAGTGGAGGGATGGGGGACACATCCCATCACCCCTGAAAACAGTGACGTGTCCACCTAAAATTGTAGGATTTAACTTTATGCCTATGGGCATTCCATGGAAGGAATCTAGTTCAGAATGCCTTTGTCCCCACAAACTATTGGTTTGTGGCGATGTCCCTGTACCTATGGCCTAGGCAGGGGTGTAGTATCCTCTTCAGTTGAGGGGCTTCATCTCTCCCCCCCCCCCCCCCAACTTGGACGAGGAAGTGGGTCAAATGCGGGGAGAAATCTGTGTGGATTTTGATGGTACTCTAAGCATTTTTTTCCCATCTCAGCCCCCCCCCCCCCCCCCCCCACTGTTCTGCAGTAGCTACACTACTGGGCCTAGGCACTTCCACTCACTATTCCAATCACTGACTCATGCTATGTGGACAATGTCACATTATTACATTGTAGCGTACCCAGGATTCACTCCGGGGGGATTTATCAGTGGGCATAAGGTACCCCCACCAAAAAACTCGCCGGATTTGGCCAACTATATTTTTAAAAGGACATATTTTCAGCATTTTTCTTTTAAAAATTAAAAAAACACTATTTTGTTTACCAAAGCGGGCACGTATGGATCTTCAGGGGTGCAATTGCCCTGTAATGCCCCCCCCCCCCCCTCCCCCCCCCACACACACACACACACTTGGGTATGCCTATGAATACATTATGATCAAATTTATCATCATCTTATCATCGCACACACAACATATCTGGTGGTACAGTATTGCTTTAACAAATGGGTACCTACCTAATACCATGGATGATGTTAGTACCTAACGGATGCAAATTAAAAAGACACGGGAAAATCGTCAACTTTCACAACCCCGTTTGTGCACCGGTTTGTGTTGCCCCTGGTTCGTTGCAACGCCCGCCACTCATTGCGTTGTCTTGGCGCCAAATTATCTCCACGTCATTACTATGACGTCACGCCAAGGCTGAGAAGTAATGGCGGCATCGCGAAATTATCGTCAAATATTGGTCTATATAATCCCTCATTTTTGTACTTAAACAAGACGAAGGCGATGTGAAAATGACTCAACTCAACAGCAAATTGTACATTTAATAACAAACTAAAATTTGAACGAAATCCGATGTTTTTTTCTAAGAGTCACAGTGCATTAGGGGGAGTTAGGGGGCAACAGGTGGCCTGCGAGGCCGAAGGATGTCGCTATTTACTTATACATTTTTTGATATCATATTAGGTTTTTAATGCCATTTTGTGCTTATATGTACTAAAATGACATTTTGTCTTTCACATCGTACAATTTGTATGATAATATGCACTTTGGTTGTCTCGATTTTGACATTTTTAGGCAGGATGTTTTCCCTTCGTTTACCGAGGTTGGAATACAAAAATGGCCTCCTTGTTTATTTATTAAAAAATAGGAATAAACTAGCATTATTTGCAAAAAAATAATAATCATCAAAATCTTACATGTTTTCCGATTATGTTGGTGTCACACAATTGTAAAACTGTGATGTATATGGCCTGTAGTTGATCCTTGAGTTAGGGGGGCTTTTGGGGAAATAACGACATCCTTGCTATTATTTTGACATCGCTATAGCGACATCGCTGTTGGGCCTCAGTGACGTCATTGGGGCACAGCGATGTGGTTGGACTCAAGGTGCATGGACTTCCGTGGGGCTGGTGTATGCAGGTATATATAACGTAGCCATTGTTTGTTGATGGCCTTGGCCCTCGGTCATTGTCGTTGTTGACCTTGCAGCGCAGCGGGCTGCTTGCTGTTGAGTATTTGTATTTACCGCGGCTGTTGTCATTTTGCAAGGATGTCATTATTGCTAATTTGAGGTAAATTGAGGATGTCATAATTTTTGTGGATAGGTGTGTTTTTCCCCTCATTTGTTTTAATTTGGCCACACTGCCCAGCATTGACAGATATGTAGCGGCAGGCTCAGTAGAATTGAGGTGGTAGTGCTGAATAGACATCGCATCAGCCACTGCTACACTTCCTACAGCCATCATTTGACTGGATCGGAACACCCTGTGCGCAACCACTACACTACACTACTACAAAGTTCCACTGAGCGTAAAACGCGTCGATCTCCCAACGACATCTGTGAACGCTTGGAATGCATAAACTCGCGATTTTTCTCCCAAGACATCGCTCGATGATGCGCTAGGCGACAATGCAACTGTCAACATTGAACAAGTTCCAATCTAAAGGAGTTCCGATTTAATATTGTGTTCAATTTCCGGCGGAATTAAGGATATCTTAGCACAGTAACTAGCGGAAATTTTCCGCCAGTTACTGTGCTAAGATATCCCTAAATAGGCGCTTTGGCCTAAGTGCAAAAAAGTGCCACCAAAACCCACCACTGTATCACTGCCAAATAACCTTGCCTACACTTTTAGAAAACCTAAAAGAACTTGAATGTATTCTTTAAGTCACCCACTGTACTTTCAGCATGCACTAGGATAAGTTGCACAGTGTTATCAACTGGTACTGTATGAGAAAAGTCTGATTTTGAGCCTTAACCCGCGCACTGCAGGGCGTTTTCGCCGAACACGAACTGCAGCGGGGGGGGGGTTGATTTTTACTTTTACACTTTTAGAAAACCTAAAAGAACTTGAATGTATTCTTTAAGTCACCCACTGTACTTTCAGCATGCACTAGGATAAGTTGCACATTGTTATCAACTGGTACTGTATGAGAAAAGTCTGATTTTGAGCCTTAACCCGCGCACTGCAGGGCGTTTGCGCCGAACACGAACTGCAGCGGGGGGGGGGGTTGATTTCCGCCCCCCCCCCCCGAGATCTCGAACGCTACGCTACGCAGCGACAAGCGGAAAACGGCATTTGATAGTTTGATAAAATTATATCGAAAGTATTCAGTATTTGTTTAGGTCAGGTCAAAATTGAGGTCACCAGAGGTCATCAAAGGTCAAATTTCCAGTTTTTCCTGTTTTAGGACTTTGCTCCAGAAATTCCCATATATCTCTGAAACTATGCTAGTTAGAAACAAACGGGAAAAAGCAAACGCCAGCCAGTGCAATTTTCAATCGACGAGGTGTACCTCAAATTTGATCTCAGGTCAATATTTGAGGCTCCAGAGGTAAAAAAACGGGAAATTCTGTTTTTTTCGCAAAAAAAATGTTTCGCTATTAACTTTTTATTTAATAAAGATAACGAAAAACTGTTTCCGCCATGGTCTTTATCTCGTCAAGGCGCTTTGAATAATATACATTGTCACCTTGTTAAGTGAACTTAAACATTTGACCTCAAGTCAAGGTCAAGTGGTGACCCAAGTAGGGCATGTTGCATATGGGAAGGCGTGTCTCGACGATACAAACGCATTGCTGTCCCAGTTTTGGCTCAGAAATACACAAAAGTAATTATTTGTTCGTATCTTGTCAAAAAAAGTCAAAAGAAGTTATTAAAAAAATGTAATCAGTTTCTCACACTTAGGGAGCCATCACTCAGTCAAAAATGAAGATATTGCTATGAAATTGTGTATGGGTATTGTCCATACTGAGTTCTCTCACATATATTCCGTTTTTTCATATCTTTGAAAATTTTGATTTTGTGGGAATTTCCCCCCAAAAAAAACAGTTTTTTTTTAATTTTAGAAGTCAACCCAAAATTTTGAAAATCCGAGATTGCCATTTTAAAGAGAATGCCATTTTATATCTTTGGTGAATTGCGTTTGCAATTTTCTTTAAAACTCTGTTTTCTACGATTTTTCAAATATTTCTTATTTTGTTACCAACATGACGTCATCAAAACATGATTATCTCCCAAACTACTTAAAGGGAGTGTGCCTACTCACATCGCTTAGTTGGGGTTATTGACACTGGTCTATAGAACACAATTTTCTGAATTGAGCCATTACTTAATTTCTCCAGATTCACCCTAGTTGCTGAGATATTCAAAGACTCCAAGGAATTTGCTTGGGAGCAAAAAGTTATCGGGTAGACTCCAGATGGCTTCCCACTACTAAAAGCACTGCAACTATCGATTACACTGCTAGCATATCGTTATCGCCGGCCAATAGCAATTCGAACAAACAGCTCGTGCGCGCTGATAGCAGCTGCCGAACAACAGAGCCTGGGCGGCCATCATGCTTGCATGCATCATGCTTGTCTTGGGTGCGTCGTTCACGTAACAATGTGTTACCTCTGATTACCTTCACCGTAGTGGGAATCGTTTTTTCGATATCGAAACGAAAAATAATCGAAAACAATATAAGTGAAAATTCAACTAAAGGGGCTCCAGATGTGAATTTCATCGTATCCAACCATCACAACAATAGCTACTTATTGTAGGACAAATAATTTTGACAGTTCAAAACAGTAGGCACACTCCCTTTAACCAATTTCAATTAAATTTTTACAGCGTACGTATAATTGTTGTAAACTCAGCTACCATAAATTTCAGCAAGATGCAATGCATGTGTAAAAAGTTATTTAAGAAAAACCTTGGGGGGGCGGTCAGGCACTCCCAGTGGTAGGGTGAGGGTTAAACTACTTTGAGGGTTAGGATTGCTCATTGAAAACTACAGATACACTGAATGACCTGAAGTGATCTTGTTTAACCCTTTTTGACCATGATGGACATCCTATTATTGACGTTTCCATTTTAAAGGCATTTGCTAACTACCGCAAATCAGTAGAAAAGGGTCTCAAACACCTGTTGTACATTTTGTTGCTTAACCTGAGAGCACAGTTCCCTGGCCGGTGCCCCCCGTTCCATTTTTGGCCTGATGAAAATGCAGGGTTTCACTTCACCGCCTCCTGTCTGCATGAATTATGTGCAAATGGCTTCATGTTTTAACAGATCCCAGACAAATGATTGTATTTCAAAACGGAAATCATGCTGTTTCAATCAGAAAAATGATTGTATTTTAAGACAAATTTCATGCTGTTTCAATATCATCTTGAATGGTTTTAACACTGTTTTGAGAGACATAATGATAATAATAATTGTTAACCTTACTCTCATTGTGCCAAAAAAGATTATTTAGAAAATACAAACAAGATATATAGAAGCTTTTTCGGCTTGCACCTTCATCAGCCATATCATGAAATGGCTGATAAAGGTGCAAGCTGAAAGCTTCTATATATCTTGTTTTTATTTTCTAAATCATGTTTCAACATCATGCACAAGCACACATCCAGAAATATCTGAAATACCTTGGGGGGGGGGGGTTTCCCCGCCTTACCCTACATTATGTTAACTTGTTTAGTAAATGGTTCAGGTTCAGGAAGTTGATTCAGCAAACATGACGTGTTCATGTTGACACATTCATCAGAAACAAAATACAAGACACAATCTGATGGAGTTATTTTAAAGTAAACAAATGAATACATTGCAAGTCAATCCTATTGATGTCATCTCATCTCAGTAGGTGGATGTGGAAAATAGATATTTAATGTGAATGCCCTACAATAATAATGACTATTAACCCTAAGAATTCTACTTTTTTGTTGGTGGAGTACATATCTTCACAAACAAAGAGTACACAAATAACCTGATGGTAGGCCAAAAATAATCAATACTGATATACTAATGAATAATGATGAATGATGATAAACTACAAAACTAAATTCCCCAGATCAAAATGTGCTGACAATTATTGGTAGGTACCTATGCACTCATGCAGAAAAGCAATGTATACCTACTTAAGCACACATTTTCTTTTTTAGGACAACAATTCAGAACAATGCCAGAAAACTGTTACATGGGGCCTGGCAGTCATAACCAGGAAATGTGTCCATGTAATTTGAGTCACTGTTTAGTGTTTTTTTCCAGTCTGGCTATGGCCTAACTGAATAACATTTAAAATCATGAAATGACCTTAATATCATATAATTCTATTATTTCAATGCTACACACAAAAACAAACACTATTTACCCTATTGACTAAAGCAGTGGCATCACCACATTTTTTTAGTGAGGGGCCAGCCAGGGGTCTGGGGGGGGGGGCAGCCCCATAGGGCTAACGCTAAAATCATGTGAATCTGGGCAGACTGGTTATTGATTTGACACTGATTGAATCGGTTGGAATTGTTCAATCAAAATTCCTTGAATACAAAAAATAGTTGATTCACCACCAGATCTTTTGATTCATGAATTGTGATTGAATCAAATCCACATCAAATCAAGGCTGATTGAATCATAGGATTTAACGATTCTTAACGATTCAAGTACACTGGTAAATTGTGCAAATACATGCAGTCCCAGTGGCTACATCCATTTATACTGAAATAATATTGCTGTAAAAATGTGTTAATGATCATATTTATGTGCTTCCATTTGTATTGATTTCACATAAATTCACCACATATATTTAAATGTTGAATCAAACGTGAATCAATTAAAATATTTTTTATTCTTTGAATCGGAAAGAATCAATTCTCAAAATTTAGTGTGAATCAAATGGTGATTGCATTATTCAGATTCCAAAATGAATCATGATTGAATCATTCCAAAAAAAAGTTGAATCAACAACCAGTCTGAATCTAGGGGCTGGACTCTGACCGAAGCAGTGGCATACCCAGGATTTACTCCAGGAGGGGGCAATTTTTGCTCAGGGAGCATAAAGAACCCCCACCAAAAAAAAACTCCCCAGATTTGGCCCACTAAAAATCATTCATTTTTTCGACCAAAGGGGCACGTACAGACCTTCAGGGGGGGGGGGGCAGTTTCCGCAATTGCCCCGTTTGCCCCCCCCCCCCCTTGTGTACGCCTATGGACCGAATCAATCCTGGGGGGGGGGGGGGGCGGCCACCAGGCTCCCCCGGTTGCGGTGACGACGCCCCTGGACTGGGACTAAAGCAACTTGAACACCGTAACTCTAAATGAAAATGATGACAACAATGTTGATCGTGGTCATTCTCGTCGTA
The DNA here is from genome assembly GCA_036785665.1 of Chirona hameri. Classification (NCBI taxonomy): domain Eukaryota; kingdom Metazoa; phylum Arthropoda; class Thecostraca; order Balanomorpha; family Balanidae; genus Chirona; species Chirona hameri. The sequence goes on from JAXIVJ010010199.1 coordinate 34,075, forward strand.
GGGCATTCTCCTGGAACCAATGCGCTAACTGGAACTGACCCTTTCCCAAGGGTAGGGGGTCAATGCACATACCTTAGCTGGGGAGTACCACAAGCAACTGTTCAAGGCCGTATAAGAAGCCAACAACAAGGCCGTATAAGAGAGATAGAGTCATCCGGGGATTTTAGCGCTCCAATCTCCCCAATCAAAATATTAGTGTGACGTCACTGGTGCTCTGGTCCGACTCGGCTGTCGCGGCACACGGCTCGGTGCGGTGCGAATATTTCGAACGGGATACGGATAGTTACGCCTAAAGTAAAAACAAGGTAAAAGTAAAGGTAAAGTAAAGGTAAAGGCAAGTATAGGCAAGTTACTCATTGCATATATTGAATGTCGGGCACATATCTGGAACACATACAGAAGGTGTTACAGGTCATACCTCTCTAAGTACGATCCTACCGCGGATAATTATCCCTCCCTTAACCCTATTTGTAACAGGCTCCTGGCTACCCCTATTTGTAACAGGGGGCGGATTCCGCCCCCCCCCCCCCCCCGGAGATCTCGAGATCTACCCGTCCGATTTTCAAAAATGAAACGGTGTTTGGTTTCCCTCAACACGATCTACATTTATAAATAGTAATACAAAAATCTAAATTTTGGATAGGGGGCAACAGGGGGGTAAAAACGACAAATTTTAGTGGTATTTTTGATCCAACATAGCTTTCATGTTTATCGACCGATTTTAACACAACCAATAGGAATCGATAGAGATTAATTGGAAATTGATATATAACGGTGACGTTTGAAAAATCAAAAATCATAGGCGTGTGCAGGTCACTCAATATGGGGGTGAAGTAAATGCGTAATAAAACCATTTCTTGATGTTGTTTTTTTGATAAATGAAATGGTATGTGATTGTGACATTATACAAAACAGTAATAAATCATATTTTTTGCCATAGGCGGTACCAGGTTAGTGAAAAAGGAGGTCAAATTGGGGAAAATATTAACCGCAGACAAGTTGCTACCCAGCACTATAAATATGTTACTGATCGTAGATAGTTCCTTTTTGCATGTTACACTTCATCATAGGCGTATCCAGGATCCAAACTGGGGTGGCGCAAGACCTTTTGATAAGTATATTATCCGCTATTATGATACTAACTAGTCAACAGTGACTATTTCACTTACAACTTCAATTAACATTGCTTACCCCCCTTTTTACCCTACCTAGACTCGCCTATTATCTTATAATCGTTCGTAGAGTAGCCTGTGGTGCGTGTTTCATCCGAAAACTGCAGTATGTTATGTCATTGTACGCCCATGCCTCTTAGTTTCCTTGCAATAATAATATGACCCCCTTTTTCCATTCCTGAGCGCGCCTCTGCAAAAAAAATGACTTTATTCCCTTTTCTGGCCTCATATGTGCATATATCATTATAAGCTAAACGTCTATTGCGCCGTTATCGCTGGCATATCGTCATCCCCATGTCAGTCACCCCCCCCCCCCTTCATGTGCCTGAACACGCCCCTGAAACTCTATATGTAATAAATTATGCAAATAATGGAAGCAGAAGCTATCTTTTACATCTTGATAGCTATAAATGTCCCTTACATCGCTCTATTGGCTTCCCGCCAAGCATTGAATACTTCCTGGAACCCCCCCCCCCCCCTTTTCAACCCCCTGAAACCGCCTCTGCCATGCAATTTTTATGATATTTCAATATCATCAACTAATTTGAACTTGTTTCAATCACTGCAAACCGATGTAACTCCTTCATACTTGAGGAAGTTAGGAAGAAACCGTGAAGATCGCATTTCCGTATTATCGCCAAATGTCGCCTCCGAACCCACCCAAAACTGTGCCCTGGAACCGCCTCTGTTCAGGTTTAGAGCTCAAAATTTTACCTCCAAATGCGGTATTCAATTCTATGGAAAGTCCTAAAATTTCATGGGCCTGCTCCTAGCCGTTCTGGAGATATCTGCGAAAAACATGAGGGGGGGGGGGGCGGAATCCGCCCCCCCCCCCCCCCCCTGTTACAAATAGGGTTCAAGGAAATAATTCACCTTCAACATGGGGTTTTAACTGAAATAGCAGTTTTGTAGCCCGTGTTGAGAAATCCTGATCTGGAACTTGTCTTGGCTGAAAAGACTCTCCAGCCGAAGATATTTGACTTTTTGGCGAAGGAATACGGCCAAGGGCGGATCCAGCCGGCCGTTTTTTTTTGGGGGGGGGGCAAACCGTTTTTTTTAGCGGACCTTACCTACCCCCAATTTCGAATTTCTTCCCGGATTTGGGCCACTTTATTTTGCAACCACACGATTTCGATTTTTTCCCCATTTTTTTTTAGGTTTTCGACCTTTTGGGATATCGAAAAAGGAAAGATGTCAGCTTGCAGTTTGTATTGTTCCGACATTGCCTTACACTGATAAAAACTATGTCAATTGTCAGCTGTACCCAGGGGCGTCGCCGATAATTTTTGAGTGGGGGGGTCGGCTGAAATGACGACAAAAAAAATGTACCCCAATTTGTTATGCGTGTATTTAAGCCTTTGCAACATTTCTAATGTGGATTTGCATGTTATAGTAGGTACTTGTTATTTAGCGCCGCGAAGCGGCGCGATTTTTTTTTTGCTCGGGTTTGCCTGATAAAACCCAGAAACATAGGCATTTTTAGCTTCTTAGCCTTGTAGAGGATAATAAGCTAAAAATGTTATTCATTCAATTCAGCGTTACGACGAAACGAAGACGATGACGATGGCTTCGTTATGGCGATGGCCACTGATGTGACGCCGCGAAGCGGCGTGAACATTTTAATTTTAGGTCGTGGAAAACGCATTTTTAATATTGGAACCAGACCGTGAGTGGAGCCAAGCCTCAGGTAACCCCTTTTCCTGGTTGCACATCTCGGTATGATGCAAAATGTTGAAATGAAGGTAGTTTTTCATATACATTAGCCTCGGATAGTAAATCACGATGGCCGGTGGCAGTCTGCGCTCAATAGTACATATGATAATAATAACTGTAGTCTGTATACATACCTATGTACCGAACTGTAACAAACAACTGGTAACGGTGCAAATGGTTTCAAAGTAGCAAGAGGCAGACCGACATTTCCGCGCATAAATGGTCCCTGTGGATCTGGAGGAGCCTGTGGGAGATGGCTTGGGGAGATAGTCCTGGCCTGGTCCCCACTATTAGCTCTTCGGGCCAACAAGTTGGGCACCGCTGGAACAGCTTCCGGTTGCCGAAGTCCGCGTCTTTGCGTTCGCGTCGCCTTTTTCGGAACTCGGCAGACAAGCTAAACATGTAGCCCGCTTTAAAGATAATATGTTATGAAGAGAGTTGGCCCTGGGGCCAGCAATTACCGCCAAGGAGAGCCTCTGCAAGACACTTGATGGAATTAATTTTCCAAATTTGTATATGCAATTGCGAAACTTGTGTCATGCCGCGAAGCGGCGCGAAATTTTTCAGTTTTTGACTGAGGCTAGCTTGATTTTGAATGCTGCAATTTTGGGATGCCCAGTACCGTTCTAAAAACGCAAATATAGCATGCATTAAATTTCACGTCTTGGGGGGGGGGGGGGGGCAAAACATAGTTTGGCCCCCCCTTAAACAGGCTTGGGGGGGGGGGGGCACGGCCCCGTTCGCCCCCCCTGGATCCGCCCTTGGTCGTGGGTCTAGTTATTCCTTCGTCGACGACGAAATCATTATTTATGAACGTGTTCATTTTTTTTTCTTAAAATTTCACAGAACACGGAATTTCATTGTTTTTTATATGCGTTGAGGCTCATATTACAGTTATTTATATATATATATTTTTTTTTTTTTTGGGGGGGGGGGGGCCAAAAGACATGTTGGCCCCCCTTCCAGGCTTTTGGGGGGGGGGGCATGGCCGGATTGCCCCCCCCCCCCCCCCGCCTGGATCCGCCAGTGAATACGGCGCATATATGTTGTACCGTACCGTCTGAAAGTGCCAGTACTGCCATGGAGCATGCGCAGACCAATAACGCACACCATAAACTCAATAATGTACAACTTTCTGTCCTGAATTGGCGCGATGTAGGACCATTTTTAAAAAGAAAAAAAGAAACTGTATTAAAAAATATAATAAAATCGTGTACTGAAAAAATGTCCGAAGGTGAACTATTTGAAATGTCCGAAGGTGAACTATTTGGAAATAGTTCACCTTCGAAAATTTTCAGAACACGATTTTATTATATTTTTTAATACAGTTTCTTTTTTTCTTTTCAAAAATAGTCCTACATCGCGCCAATTCAGGACAGAAGGTCGTAAATTATTAATGCTATGGTGTGCGTTATTGGTCTGCGAATGCGCCCTGGTAGTGCTGGCACTCTCAGACGGTACGGTATATCATATATGCGCCGCATTCCTTCGCCAAAAAGTCAAATATCTTCGTCTGGAGAGTCTTTTCAGCCAAGAAAAGTTGCAGATAAGGATTTCTCAACACGGGCTACAAAACTGCTATTTCAGTTCAAAATCCCATGTTGAAGGTGAACTATTTCCTTTAATGCATGCTGAGGCGATACGGCCATACGCTGCCCCGGTCTGTGTGATGGGCATAGCCCTAGTAGCACACTACATTGATGCGACATTTCCTTTTGGAAATGTCGCATGCTGAGATGTAACGTCACAGTGCTACAACGAATCATGCTGAGATGTAACGTCACAGTGCTACAACGAATCAATATAGATTCAATGGCATATTACATTGATTTCACGTTGCGTATTTGTTGATAACTGGTACAGTGGCGGATCCAGGATTTTCTAAGGCAGGGGGCTTCAGGTCCGAGGGCGGCATATTTCCTCTGTGACAGAGGCGGCATGGTCTAGAGGGGCGTCAATCCAATATGTCAATTAAACGGGTAAAATATGCCTCTTCCTTAAAGGAAATAGTTCACCTTCGGAAATTTTTTAGAACACGATTTTATTATATTTTGTAATACAGTGTCTTGTTTTCTTTTCAAAAATGGTCCTACATCGCCCCAATTCAGGAAAGAAGGTCGTAAATTATTAATTGTATGGTGTGCGTTATTGGTCTGCGCATGCTCCATGCGGTGCTGGCACTTTCAGATAATCCGCTTCATTCTTTAGATTAATTGCAGCTGGCAACACGCTCCGACGTGTGTGCCGGATTAACGTAAAACTTAGGTTCTTGTTTTAACTTTCCCCTCCCTCCTCCGGTCATGGCGACCCCCCGCCCCTCCGTCCCCCCGACCCCCTTCAGGAGTCTCTCCCCTCCCGTCCCGGCGCGCGGCCCCGAGCCCCCCCGGACGGTCCCCCTGGACCGTCCGGGCGGCTTCCCTCAGGAGCCTCGCCCGGACCGACCCGGTGCTTGGCTCCCCCCCCCCCCCCCCCACACACACACCTCCCCACCCGACGGGCCTGCTCTCCTCCTCATTCAGAGGAAGGACGGAGTGCACATGCGGCACTCCAACCCGTTCGAGGTGCGCCGCCAACTGGTCACCCTCTGCGGAGAGGTGGCCAGCGCGCGCTCCATCCGTTCCGGCGCTCTGCTGGTTCAGACCCTGTCTGGCCAGCAGACGGCCACCCTCCTAGCCATCCCGTCTTTCCTGGACAAGGCTTGTGAGGTGACGGCCCCCGACCATATGAATTCCTGTCAGGGATTCATCCTGTGCCCTGAAGTCAGCAATCTGACTGAGTCCGTGCTCTTCCAAGAGCTCGTGACTCAGGGGGTGACAGAAGTGGTCCGGATGCGGTCTAAGCGACCAGGCCCCAACCCCATGGTCCGGCTGCGTTTCCGGGGCTTACAGCTCCCGGAACGCCTCTACTGCGGCTACATAGTAGTCGCAGTCAAGGAGTGGACCCAAGGGCCAGACCGTGAGGTGAGATGGCTTGATGAGATGGTCCTGGCCTGTTTCCACTATTAGCTCTTCGGTCCAGCAAATTGTGCACCGCTGGAGCAGCTTCCGGGTGCCGATCTCCTCGTCTTTGCGTTCGCGTCGCCTTTTTCGGAACTCGGCAAACTAGCTAAACATGTAGCCTGCTTGAAACTTAAAAGTGAATATTTTATGAAGGGAATGGGCACTGGGGCCAGCAATTCCCGCCAAGGAGAGCCTCTGCCAGACACTTAATTAAATAATTTTCCCCTTTTCTAAATTTGTACAAGTAATTGCGAAACTTATGTCATGCCGCGAAGCGGCACGAAATTTTCCACCAGTTTTTGACAATGAATAGCTGGATTTTGACTGCACTGCAAAGGGAATTTTTACGATAAATTGTTAATTTGTCCTGCAAAAGGTGGGGGGTCGACCCCCGCCCCCCTCCCCCGCCTTCTAAAAGTGGGGGGAGTTTGCCCAGACCTCCCCCCCCGACCCTCCCGTCGGCGACGCCCCTGGCTGACAAATATTGCAGCACACACTCTCCTGAGATGAAAATTGTTAAATTGTTTTGTACTTCCACCGCCCCCCCCCCCCCCCCCGAATTCAAAAACGGATCAGACTTATCAAATTACCAGAGTACAGCACATAACCGCTCATTATGACTGCGCCGATCACGGCTAGCAGGCGCTCCAGCTATAGCAGGCGCTCCAGGCGACGGCTAGCAACCCCTGGGCAGGCTCGAGCGCCCCGTTCACAGACTCAATGGCCCTCTGGATAAGCTCGAGAGGGCCCTGAACAGACTCAATGGCCCCTTCGTAAGCCGAGAGGCCCCTGATCAGACTCTAATAGCCCCTGGGCAGGTTCGAGAGGCCCCTGAACAGGATCAATGGACTATTGGGAAAGCTCGAGAGGCCCCTGAACAGACTCTAATGGACCCTAGGCAGGTTCAAGAGGCCCTTGAACAGACTCAATGGGCCCCTGGGCAACCTCGAGAGGCCCCTGGGCAGGTTCGAGAGGCCCCTGGGCAGGTTCGAGAGGCCCAGCTGAACAGACTCAATGGGTCCCTGAGCAAGCTCGCCTCTGGGCAGGCTCTAATGGCCCCTGGGCAGGTTCGAGAGGCCCCTGAACAGACTCGATGGGCCTCTAGGAAAACTATAATTGGCCCCTGGGCAGGTTCAAGAGGCCCCAAATAGACTATAATGGGCCCCTGGCCAGGCTCGAGAGGCCCCTGAACATACTCAATGGGCCCATGGACATGCTCGAGAGGCCACTGGGCAGCTTTGTTAGGCCGTAGGTGGGCTCAATTGGCCCCTATACAAGTGGACATGCTCTATAGGCCGTTGGGCCGGTTTTGGGGGCCCTGAGTGGGCTCAATGGGCCCCAGGGTATGCTCTAAAAGTCCCTGGGCATGTTTGTGCGCCCTTAAGTGGGCTCAATGGGGCCCCTGGACATGCTCGAGAGGCCCCTGGACCGTTTTTTGGGCCCATCGGTGGGCCCCTGGGCCGGCTTAGAAAGCCCTTCAGTGTCTCTGAGGGCCCTTGACATGCACCAGAGTGACTCTTGCCTGGTTTGAGGGCTCCTCCGTGACTTTTTGAAAGCCATTTAGCTAATGCAAATTGTATCTGGGCCAATCTCGGCGGGGCCCCCTGTGACCCGTAAGGGGGGGGGGGCAATTGCCCCCTTGCCCCCCCCCCTGGCTGCGCCCCTGCCTTCTGTCCTGAATTGGCGCGATGTAGGACCATTTTTGAAAAGAAAAAAAGAAACTGTATTACAAAATATACTATATTTTGGTTTCGTGCAGTTTCAACCGACCTCGCCTAATATAACGTTTGTTGGTACTATTATATTTTAATTTCGAGGAAGAGGTCATAAATGATAAAACTAATTATAATTTGCCTAATCCAATTTTAGATCGTGAAGTCAGGTGGCGAATCAAAATTTAGATCGCTGAGGCTGCTGTGAGTGCCGAAATTAATATCGCCGACTCTTACTTTGGCCATATCTGCCAAAGTAGGGATCTGATAATACAAGTACAAGAAAATATGATGGCGCGATTCGTGCAGTTTCAACCGAAAAAAAATCCAGGGGCGATGGACATTTTTTGAGGGGTGATATGGTGTTTGAAAGTGTGAATGTCAGGAAAACAATCAATTTTTAGATTGGATCTCCTTATAAGGGGATGCTCCGCCCAGGGGATGCTCCCCATTGTTACAGCAATACTATTTCGGTATAAATGAATGTAGCCACTGGGACTGTATGTATTTGCACAATTTACCAGTGTACTTGCATGGTTAAGAATCGTTAAATCTTTTGATTCAATTAGTGTTGATTTTATGCGGGTTTTGATTCAATCACGATTCATGAATCAAAAGATCTTGTGGTGAATCAATTATTGTTTGATTCAAGGAATTTTGGTTGAACGATTCCAATCGATTCAATCAGTGTTGAATCAATAACCAGTCTGGTGGAAACACGATAAATGTTTGCAAAACCGTAAACAATGGAGTTGTTAAGCAAATTGCAAACAAATGTAAAATGAAAGAAAAATGCATTTTCTTCAAAATGGCTATCTTGGATTAGCATTATTGTTGGTTTTTGACACAAAAAAAATTGTTTAGGAAAAATCCCAAAGAATCTAAATTTTCAAAGATATAAAAAACGGAATATATATTGGATAACAAAGTATGAACGATACCCACACCAAATTTCCAAATAAAATATATATTTTTGACTGACTTATGGCTCCGAAGTATGATTACCTCATGACGTAATTTTTTGAAATTGCATTTTATGGCTGTTCATTCCAGATACAGGCAAATAAATGCCACCACTGTATTTATTAGACAAAACTGGTCAAGAAACATTACTTTTTTATTTATATTAATCAATTAAAAAAATTGACCTTATGCAACCTGAACTTGACTTGTTCGATTTTTTGTCGGTGTCAACTAAAGGAAAAACGGTTATTTTCCTCAAGTCTTTCCTGAAGAACAAATTCACTTACAAAGTAGGAACTATAGACACTTTTTGGAAGTTTTAAACATGAAGGAAGCAGATCAATCCCGAGGCCAATTCTAACGCTGCGTGACGTCACGGCTGCCCGTAATTCCCGGAAAACGCCTTCCGCTACGCTGCATTTGTTTGGTGAGTGTCATCCCGGGATTCCCATGTATCGGCTGCCGAGCGGCTAATATGAGTAATGACGTCACTGGTGCTCTAGTTATTAAACTCCCCTGTTATTAAAATGATTAATTTATTGTTAATTAATTGTTATTTAATTAATTGTTATTTAATTAATTGTTAAATTACTTCCCTGTTGTTAAAAAAGTATGACGTCACCAACCCAACTTTTCGCATAAAACTAAAAGTTGAATATCTTCCAAGATAAGCATTTTTTCCGAAAAAAAGTTCACTTACATGTTCAGCTGACCTCGCCTGACATGTAAACATACAATTAAGTGTGATTCGACAACTTTTGCAAAGGTGGGTCAGTCCCTTTAATGTTCAAGATATGCTTAAAAAACAACTTTAAAAAGCAAAATATTTCAAAAGCATAGACTTGCAACCTAATTACCTAACATACTTATCTAACGGCGATTACTTCAAAGTACCGCTCGTCAACACTCGTCAACACCCGTCAAAAGACCGCAAAACGCTCGAAAGCGCAGCTGTGGCGACTGGGCTGGCCACGACTGGACCAGAGCACCAGTGACGTCATCGCTAATGTTGAGCCGCTCGGCAGTCGATACATGGGGAATCCCGGGATGACACCCCCTGGCATAAATTATAATGGTGTTCAATAAGACGTGGTGTGCTGTGTACAATAAGTTTGACTAATCACCGTTGAGCTCGCTAGAGCCAGCTCATCGCTGATTGGTCAAACTTACTGTACACACCGCGCGAATGCTAGCCTGAACACCACTATATCATGCGGGGCAAAAACTGCGGGGCGGACGGCAATCGCAAGGCCACCAAGTTTGGCGAAATAGAGCCAAGTTCTTTGGGCTATAATTATGTGACGTCATCAGGTCAATCTGGTATAAACCTCCCATCTGGTATAAAACCTTGGCGGTTCGTTCGAAAACCTGCTCTAGTCTAGAGCCGTTGAGGTAAAGTTTTGAGAAAAGCGAACATTAGATCATATGATTTCTATATCCAAGCTACAATTCTGCTATCTCGGTTCAAAACCCCATGTTAAGGTCGACTCTTCCCTTTAAGGTGGGATAATCCCTTTAAGTACAATATCCCATGATTCCATCTGAGGCATTTTCACTGATCAATATTTATAATATGGTATTTTAGCCGCTATACGATCTTTAACTAAATTGTTAACAGGCAAGGACCAGTATCGTATGTACTTCGGTCTCGATCTGAAAATGATAATACGTTATCGAAAGACAATGTTAAGGCGATGTCATTTGACTGTAACCGCACGACATTAAAAACAATGTACACGTTTGATTTATTTGAGGCTCTCATGCCTGTTCAAGGCTTGCTTGTTTGATATATAGATGTTCTCATGAGACACCTCGAGCTTGAATGTTGAGAATAAGATCGTCTTCTGGTCGAGACACAACGCTGCCCATCTACCAGTTATCAACAAATACGCAACGAGAAATCAAGGGAAAACGCCATTGAATCTATATTGATTCGTTGTACCACTGTGACGTTACATTTCGGCATGATCTCAACCAAAAGGAAATGTCCCATCAATGTAGTGTGCTACTAGGGCAGTCATGAAGAATGCCACCCCAGTGACGGCACTTTGTCACCACCAGTTAAAAAGATGCTGAAACGCCCCTCTCGGCGATAAGGTAGCCCCCGGGAGATGAGGCCGCCTCTTCGCATCAAAGAACGCCAATCCAAATTAAAATACCATCCATTTCAGCAGGGTGCAGCCACCTATACGGACAGTATGGAATGTCCGTACCGGCGCTCCCGGACCATTTTTGTTTTGAAATTAGCACCGCCAACAGGACCGGCACCAGTGGCGTACAGAGTATACGGTCAATCAGGGCATGACCTGGTCCTTTGGGCCCGAGGCACCCATGCAAAGCTGGCGCCCCTCCGATCAGTGACGGCGCCCCTCCGGCCTGTGACGGCGCCCCTCCGGCCAGTGACGGCGCCCCTCCGGCTAGTGACGGCATCCCTCCGACCAGTGACGGCGCCCCTCTGAGAGGGTGGGTGGGGGGGGGGGGGGGTAAAGGCGCCCATCCGGCCAGTGACGACGCCCCTCCGACCAGTGACGGCGCCCCTCCGGCCAGTGACGGCGCCCCTCCGGCAAGTAACGGCGCCCCTCCGGCTAGTGACGGCGCCCCCTCCGGTCAGTGACGGCGCCCCTCCGGCAAGTGACAGCGCCCCTCCGGCTAGTGACGGCGCCCCTCCGGCCAATGAAGGCGCCCCTCTGGCCAGCGACGGCGCCCCTCCGACCAGTGGCGGCGCCCCTCCGGCTAGTGACGGCGCCCCTCCAGCAAGTGACGGCGTCCCTCCGGCCAGTGACCACGCCACTCCGGCGAGTGACGGCACCCATCCGACCAGTGATGGCGCCCCTCCGACCGTTGATGGTGCTCCTCCGGCGAGTTACGGCGCCCTCCGGGCTTTGGCCAGTGACGGCGCCCTCCGGCGAGTGACGGCGTCCCTCCGACTGGTGACTGCCCCTCTCCCGACCGTAATGACGCCCTCCGGCTAGTGATGGCGCCCATCCGGGCTCCGACCAGTGACGGCGCCCCTCCGGCCAGTGAAGGCGCCCCTCCGGTCAGTGACCACGCCCCTCTGGCGAGTGACGGCGCCCATCTGACCAATGACGGCGCCCCTCCGGCCGTTGATGGCACCCCTCCGGTCAGTGACCGCGACCCTCCAGCGAGTGACGGCGCCCCTCCGGGCTCCGACCAGTGACGGCGCCCCTCCGGACAGTGACGGCGTCTCTCCCGCCAGTGACCGCGCCCCCTCCGGCGAGTGACGGCGTCCCTCCGACTAGTGACTGCCCTCTCCGGACCGTGACGGCGCCCCTCCGGCCAGTGACGGCGCCCCTCCGGCTAGTGACGGCGCCCCCTCCGGTCAGTGACGGCGCCCCTCCAAATAGTGACGGCGCCCTCGCGTCAGTTACGGCGCCCTCCGGTCAGTTACGGCGCCCTTCCGGCGAGTGATGGTGCCCCTCCGACTAGTGACCGCCCCTCTCTGCCCGTGACGCCCCTGGCCAGTGGACGGCGCCCCTCCGGCTAGTGACGGGGGGGGGCTCTCCTTCCGCACGGTGCGAGAGCTGAGGTCTGGTCCTTTGCGGCAATGACCTGGTCCTCCAATGCAAAATTGTCGCCAATAATGATGGCGCCCCTTTCGATCGGGTGGCGCCCTCAGGCCTCAATGCAATGGCCTGGTCCTTTGCGAATTCTGCGCACGCCACTGACAGGCACTCCCGGGAATCGGACAATTAGCACTCCTATAAGTAAATGGCGACTTAGGAACAGGATGCCACTAGAAGCAAATGCCGCCCCCATACTGAGGGTCCTGGTCCAATCCAGCCAATTAAAAGTTTATATTTTTAAGGGGCCTCACAAAATAAAGTGGCCCAAATCCGTAGAGTTTTCCATATCCAGGGGGTATGCGCAGATCTAGGGGGGGCAACCAAGCGCGCCCCCCCCCCCCCCCTTCCTCCTGAGCCGGGTCTCCCCATGTATCGCCTGCCAAGTGCGCCCGTAGGACGCAACTTTTTGTATGTCGCCCCCCCCCCCCCTCTGACCGAAATCCTGGATCCTCGCCTGAGGGAAATATATATTTGTTGGGAGGCCTCTTTCCCAGGGGCCCACCATGACTGGATTGCCCCCCCCCCCCCTTCTGATGTCCGTGAAGCTAGCCAATAGCCAACAAAACGGAAAATTGCAACGACCGATTTTTTCGCCTAAAATATTCATGTAGGTCAAGTCGCATACGAGGATCACGAATCTGATGTTATTTTAATGTCAAGGTCAAGGTCAAATGCATAAAGAAGGTAATGTACCCTTATGTACCTTTTACGGACAAACAGTACACCGCACGACCTCGCAATGGCCACCATTCGAAAGAGCGGCACAAAATGAAGGGGGGGGGGGGTGTTTTCCTCTGATCAAAATCAATCAAAATTGACCTTATGTTACCTTTTACGGATAAACGGTAAACCGTACGGCCTCGCAGTGGCCACCATTCGAAAGAGCGCCTCAAAATGACGGTGGGGTTTTCCTCGGAATTTCGATTTAGGTCACCCAAGGTCACCCATCAAGGTCAAACTATCAACATCAATCAAATGGACCTTATGTACCTTTTTACGGACAAACGGTGCTTTGCACGGTTTTTTAAATGGCACCATTCGAAAGAGTGCCTCAAAATGAAGGTGGGATTTTCCTCTGAATTTCTATTTAGGTCACCCAAGGTCACCCATCAAGGTCGAACTATCAAATTCAATCAAAATCGACCTTATGTACCTTTTACGGATAAACGGTACACGTACGGCCTCGCAATGGCCACCATTCGAAACAGCGGTTCAAAATGAAGGTAGGGTTTTCCTCGGAATTTATATTTAGGTCACCCAAGGTCACCCATCAAGGTCAAACTATCAAAATCAATCAACATCGACCTTATGTACCTTTTTACGGACAAACGGTGCTTTGCAAGTTTTTTAATGGCACCATTCGAAAGAGCGCCTCAAAATGAAGGTGGGTTTTCCTCTGAAATTCGATTTAGGTCACCCAAGGTCACCCATTAAGGTCAAACTATCAAAATCAATCAAAATCGACCTTATGTGCCTTTTTATTTGTGCCATTGCCATTAAAAAAAACGTGCAAAGCACGTTTGTGCGTAAAAAGGTACATATGGTCGATTTGGTTGATTTTGATAGTTCGACCTTGATGGGCAGTCTTGGGTGACCTAAATCGAAATTCGGAGGAAAACCCCCACCTTCATTTTGAGCCGCTCTTTCGAATGGTGGTCATTGCGAGGCCGTACCTTTTATCCGTAAAAAAGGTGCATAAGTTCGATTTTGATTGATTTTGATATTTTGACCTTGATGGGTGATCTTGGGTGACCTAAATCGAAATTCAGAGGAAAACCCCACCTTCATTTTGTGCGCTCTTTCGAATGGTGGCCATTGCGAGGCCGTGCGGTGTACTGTTTGTCCGTAAAAAGGTACATACGGGGACAAACCTTCGTTACTCATTGACTTTGACCTATGACATTGACATTAAAATAACATCAGATTCGTGATCATCGTATG
>JAXIVJ010010200.1:0-17500 GCA_036785665.1 Chirona hameri
CATCTAAATGCACCCTCCGATACACATCTAAAGGCACCTCCGATACACCTCTAAAGGCGCCCTCCGATACACCTCTAAAGGCGCCCTCCGATACACCTCTAAAGGCGCCCTCGATACACCTCTAAAGGCGCCCTCCGATACACCTCTAAGGCGCCTCCGATACACATCTATAGGCGCCCTCCGATACACCCCTAAAGGCGCCCTCCGATACACATCTAAAGGCGCCCTCCGATACACCTCTAAAGGCGCCCTCCGATACACATCTATAGGCGCCCTCCGATACACCCCTAAAGGCGCCCTCCGATACACCTCTAAAGGCGCCCTCCGATACACATATAAAGGCGCCCTCCGATACACCTCTAAAGGCGCCCTCCGATACACATCTATAGGCGCCCTCCGATACACCCCTAAAGGCGCCCTCCGATACACATCTAAAGGCGCCCTCCGATACACCTCTAAAGGCGCCCTCCGATACACATCTATAGGCGCCCTCCGATATACTTCTAAAGGCGCCCCTCCGATACACATCTATAGGCGCCCTCGATATACCTCTAAAGGCGCCCTCCGATACACATCTATATGCACCCTCCCACATAAATCCGAATGCGCCCTCCCAGATACCTTCAAAGCGCCCTTCCAAATACTTCCAGAGGCGCCATCCGATACACCTCTGAAGGCGCCCTCCCACATAGCTCCAAAGGCGATCTCCAATACACCTCTGAAACGCTTTCCCACATGCCTTCAAAGGCGCCCTTTGATACACACCTCTGAAGGCGCCCTCAAACATACATCCAAAGGCGCCCTCCCGGGCACCCATATACCTCCAAAGTTGCCCTCCGATACAAATGTGAAGGCGCCCTCCTACATACCACCAAAGGTGCCCACCGTTGCACCTTTGAAGGCGCCCTCACACATACCTACAGGCTCAAAGGCGCCCTCCGATACATCTCCGATGGTGCCCTCCCACATACCTTCAAATGCGCCCTCGAATACACTTTCGGAGGCGTCCTCCAATACATTTCCGAAGGCGCCCTCCGATACACCTCCGAAGGCGCCCTCCCACATAGTCCAAAAGCACCCTCAGATACATCTATCCGAGGCCCGAGGACGCTCTCCCTACACACCTCCAAAAACGCGCCCTTCGCTGAATGTGAGACGGGGGCGCCTCTGGTCTCACAGAGGGCGCCTCTGGAGCTATTTGGGAGGGCGCCCTCGGATATGTAACAGAGGGCGCCTTCGGATGTATGTTGTAAAGGCGCCTTCAGAGGTGTATCGGAGGGCGCCTTGGGAGGCATCAGGGATGGCTCATTCAGAAGTGTATCGGAGCGCGCAGAGTGCCTTTGAAGGTATGTGGGAGGGCACGTTCAGATGTGTATCGGAGGTCGCCTTTGGAGCTATGTGGGATGGCGCCTTCAGAGGTGAATCGGAGGGCGCCTTTGGAGGTATGTAGGAGGGCGCCTTCAGAGTGAGTTTAGACATGTATCGGAGGGTAGCTTTGGAGGCAGTGGCGTCGCACTTTGTGTGTGTGTGGGGGGGGGGGGGAGAGGACGATGCTTGGGGGGGGGGGCAGCCAGGGGTTCGGGGGCCAGCCCCAGGGGCGTATTTAGGGTGGAGTGTAAGGTCAGGTGCCACCCTCAGACTAGATGTCACCCTCAGACCAGGTGCCGCCCTCAGGCCAGTTGCCGCCCTCAGGCCAGGTGCCGCCCGCAGGCCAGGTGCCGCCCTCAGGCCAGGTGCCGCCCTCAGCCCTCAGGCCCAACAGGGCACCTCTGGCCCGAGTAGTAGAGCGCCTGGAATGCCGGCAGGCGCGGCTTCCTTCTGCAGAGGCGCTTAAAGAGAACGGCCTGGAGTGGCCTAGGTGCAGTCCTCAAATGAGGTGCCGCCCGCAAGTTAGGTGCTGTCGGCGCCCTCAGACCATACCAGGTGACGTCCTCAGACCAGGTGCCGCCCTCATAGGTGGGCCCTTAGACCAGGTGCTGCACTTTGGCCAGTTGCCGCCCTCAGACAAGGTGCCACCCTCAGACCAAGGTGCCACTCTAAGACCAGGTGCTTGCTCTCTGGCCAGGTGCCGCCCTCAGACAAGGTGCCACCCTCAGACAAGGTGCCACCCTCAGACAAGGTGCCACCCTCAGACAAGGTGCCGCTGGGTGAACTTTTGGAGGCTAGAGAGAACAGGAGCAGAGTGAATTTCGGCAGACCTCATGGGATGGAGACGGGGCTGATTTGGACAAGCCTGTGTGCGGGGCAGGGCGGAGTTCCGCATGCCTGGTACTTCGGCAGACTGGGGAATAGGGCAGGGTTGATTTTGTGAAGCCGGGGAACGGGGTGGGTGGATTTCGGCTGGCCCGAGTGCAACATTGTTTGTTTTCCATCCACTTATTTAACTGAGGTGTTATAATGCTTCATCGCAAGCATTCCTCAGTTTTGCTCTATTATGTGCCCATTCATCTCAGGAATGGAAAAGACATGAATGCCTCTTTATTGTCATAATTTTGATTTTGGTGTCTTTTAATTTGGATATTTTAGTTTTATTTGCTCACAAATCCTGGTCAATTGCACAAATTCAACAATTCAAAAATATTCGAGAATATCATCAAGCGCAAAGAAGAGTTAATTTAAGTTATCGATTTATTGTATAATTTATCTTATATTTCTTCTGTTATTTGTATAATTTACCCCCCCCCCCCCCTTAAGAACACCTTTCGCTGACGGCGCCCTTATGTGGGGGTTTGGCGCCCTCTTGAGCCTTGAGGGCTTGCCCCCCCCCCCCCCACCCTTTGCCGGATTTATAAATACGCCACTGCAAATTTACTGTCGAAGAAGTCCAATTCGAAACAACCGGTTTGAAAGTAAATGAGTTATTCTTCTTCCCGAGACTCCGTAAAAGCACCTTGCCTTGCCTCCTCTGATATGTCCAGCAGTGTCCCTCTTATAGAGCCTTGAGTATCCCCTTAGTGGCAGCAACAATCACTGGCGGATCCAGGGGATTCCCCCCCCCCCCCCAGGAACAGGGGGGGGGGGGGGGTGGCATTCAATACAAGTATGTCCCCCCCGCGCGTTCTTGCATTGGCTCGCTGCATTTTCATCTGCATCTGCATTTTCGCGCTGATCACCCGACTCCACCTCCGTCCGTCCGGCCCCGGTCAACAGCCTTTCGCTGATGAAACAGAGAGAAATTGTGCCCCCACCCCTTAAACTCGAACCCTAGATCCGCCAGTGGCAACAATGATGTCTCACTCGGACGCCGCACGTGACTTGCACGTGCCACACGTGGAGGTGCGTGGAATTCCGCACGTGCGGAGAGCGACCATTGTTGGAAAATCTCAGTACCCGAAAATCGGCTTCGTCGCGTTGGCTTTGTTGTGAATTGTGATGTATTCTGTTGTCGGTAATTGAAATTGTCGGAGAATAATTGTATTAACTAAGCAGCTGTTGAGAAGAATAGTTCCCAGATCAAATAACATTGCATTTGTTAGTGGTTATCTTTAATTTATGACTTGGCTACCGAAACATATAATTGGCGACCGAGATATATTCTGTAATTAGAGCTCAACGAGTTCGCGTGACTACATCCGAAGATGAACTTCACTGGATTTGGATTGAATTACGACCGTAAGACATGTGTACACCCAACTATACAATTCTTTGATTGAAATGTGAACGAATCACACCAGGAAAAGATAACATTCGAATCTGACCGCTTGGTTACTTGTGTAAATGGGTGTAAGCTAAAACTAATTCCGTGCTCGCAGATTATATAGTTACGTCTGAGTTACATTTTCCAAGCCAACAATATGAACACATCTTATTGATGGTAGGCTTGAAAGTTGAGTCGTCGTCGCTGTTTCTTTTGTAAGCAAGATTGGTGATATGAACTATCAGATCACTTGTCAACTATTGTCAGCACATTTTAAAATTGAAACTTCGATGAGTGTCCCTCGTTTGCATCAAATGCTGTATATTTCCAGCGCACTTTGTGCCCTATGTTCTGGCGCCGCCCGTGCCGTTCTACACACTGCCCGATGGCACGGTTGTGCCGGCGGGCAGGCAGCGGCCTGGACCCCGCTGCTGAGCTGAGCCCGGCTGGCCTGCAGGCGCCGTACGCTGGACACACGCCGTACAGCACCCAGAGCTTCCTGTCCGATCCGTCCGGCACCACAGAGGGCGCCCCGTCCACCGGTCAGCGACCCCCGACCGTCCAGTCTGGCCAGCGGCTCAGCGCCGTCCCCAAGATCAGACGACCGCCTAACGCGTTCATGGTGTTCGCCAACGAACACAGGTATGTTTGACGTTTGTTTATCCGTCTACCACGGTCGCCTCGTGGAATACCAGTATCATTGTATCCATGGGTGGAGAATCCTATAGGGCAGCCCCGGCCGTGGCCGGGGCAACTTGTTGGGAAACCTTTTCTTGCATGCCCTTAGTTTGTATTGAAAAAGAATACAGAAACGCAAATATAATCCCAGAATAACAATGCATACTTGGTACGACTATATGTGAAACATATGGGTAAAATTGCGCTTTCGGTGCGCTTTCGAAATAGGGGGGGGGGGGGGTAGTAGTAGTCAAGGGAGGCTGCGCCTTGCCAACTTTGCCTTGGTGAGCACCTCGGGCAAGTCAGAAAACTTTTGTTTTCGGGGAGACACATTTGGGGTCAGACTGGCTATTGATTCGACACTGATTGAATCGATTGGAATCGTTCAATCAAAATTACTTGAATAAAACAATTATTGATTCACCACCAGATCTTTTGATTTATGAATCGTGATTGAATCAAAACCCGCATCAAATCAAGGCTGATTGAATCAAAAGATTTAACGATTCTTAACGATTCAAGTACACTGGACAATTGTGCAAATACATGCAGTCCCAGTGGCTACATTCATTTATACTGAACTACTATTGCTGTAACAATGCTTTAATGATTTAATGATACGTGTTTCCATTTTTATTGATTTTACATACATTCACCACATATATTTAAATTTTGAATCAAACGTGAATCGATTAAAATATTTGTTTTGATTCTTTGAATCGGAAAGAATCAATTCTCAAAATTGTATCCGTGAATCAAACGGTGGTTGAATCATTCAGATTCCAAAATGAATCATGATTGAGTCGTTCCAAAGAAGTTTAATCAATAACCAGTCTGGACTTGGGGTCGTTATCTCCGATCTAAAGGAGGCATCATTTCCGATCCAAAGGGGTGCCGCCGGCACTCACGACTCGAGGGGCGCCACCTGCACTCGAGAGTGGCGCCTTCGGTGTCCAGACGCCCAAGAGAGGCGCCCTCAATCGTACTGATATATTCCACAATATGCTGTGTGCCAGTCATTGATATTTAAAGCTGTACAAATGCATCGTTGGACAGCATATTTCGCCAAGGAGTCACTTCTACACACGAACGACTAACCCGAGTGTGTTTACCCGGCTTGACTTCCGTTCACCGTGGCGTGTGCTTGTACGCGCGGTACGTCTGAGCCTTACCGTCTGTTGACTTCTTCTTGCCATCATATGTGTTCGGCTTGACAGTGCTCTTTGTTATTAGATCCTTGCCATATCATAATCGCAGTTTGTTTATTATTTTGTTTTGTGTTTTGCAGGAAGATTTTGGCCAAGGCCTTTCCCAAGGAGAACAACCAGTCGATCTCTGTGCGTCTCGGCTCCGTGTGGAAGGCCATGGTACCGGACCACAAGAACGTCTACTACCAGGTGGCCAAGGAGGCGGCGGCCGAACACAAGCGGCTCTACCCATGTGAGCGTTATATGTGCTGCAAGTTGATCAGTGATAAAGCCAGGAGCGTCGCCACTGGGGGGGGGGGGGGGGGGGGGGGGGGGGGCTTCCCCAGGATCGCTCCGCCTCACCTCCCCCCTTCAGATTAACAGGATTTTAATATCAGTCATATGAGAAGAGGTGGGCAACCACCTGCCCCCCACACTATAACTTTTGTTACGACGCTCCTGGATAAGGCATTTTGTTATCGCAGCTTATGTGCTCAGCTGGAGTAACGTACTGCATCATAACTTAGCGTACTGCATCATAACTTAGCGTACTGCATCATAACTTAGCGTACTGCATCATAACTTAGCGTACTGCATCATAACTTAGCGTACTGCATCATAACTTAGCGTACTGCATCATAACTTAGCGTACTGCATCATAACTTAGCGTACTGCATCATAACTTAGCGTACTGCATCATAACTTAGCGTACTGCATCATAACTTAGCGTACTGCATCATAACTTAGCGTACTGCATCATAACTTAGCGTACTGCATCATAACTTATCGATGTAAAAACTCTGTCTGCCACAGAAAGCATCGGCAAAAATAATCCCGAAGTTGATTTGATGCGACAGTGTAGCAGCGGCATTGGTCTGATATGATATTTGTATTAAGCGAAATGTTTGTCTTCACCTGATGGTCTTCCTGCCTGCACGGACATGTTTCAGCGTATGTGTACAGCCCGAAGGAGGCCCGGATGCGCAAACAGGCGCGCGAGCTGGTGCGAAGGGAGAAGGCCGTTAAGCTGCCTGGTACGGGCAGTCCCAGCGCTGCAGACCCCGGTGAGAGTATGCGTGTGGCGACTGGCGCGACACTACACTGGTGCAATCGCCGTGTCGCCAGCCGGTTGTTTAGTAAGACAATTTACATTAGCACTGAGTTCGATTTACGAACTTTGCTTAATTTCGGTAGACGTTCAAAGCATTGGATACCCAGGTTGTCTTGATCAGAGTGAGACAAATAATGAGCGAAATAAATATAGGTAGTCCATGATAATGCTGAGTAAACCGTACCACAAATAAGGAATAATGACATAACATAACACGTATAGGGCTGAATTGTCTAATGTGTGAGTACTGACGATAGTCTCTATCGCCCATGTCCTGGCCAGGCGGTATCGCCTGCGAAGGAGACACGCCGAGCACAGAGACGCGTGCCAAACTGATGGAGGTAGCCCAGCTGCTGGATTCCATCTCCTCCGACAGACTGCTGCAGCAGGTAGGACTGCTGCAGCAGGTAGGACTGCTGCAGCAGGTAGGACTGCTGCAGCAGGTAGGGACTGCTGCAGCAGGTAGGACTGCTGCAGCAGGTAGGGACTGCTGCAGCAGGTAGGACTGCTGCAGCAGATAGGGACTGCTGCAGCAGGTAGGACTGCTGCAGCAGGTAGGGACTGCTGCAGCAGGTAGGACTGCTGCAGCAGGTAGGACTGCTACTGCAGCAGGTAGGACTGCTGCAGCAGATAGGACTGCTGCAGCAGGTAGGACTGCTGCAGCAGGTAGGACTGCTGCAGCAGGTAGGGACTGCTGCAGCAGGTAGGACTGCTACATCAGGTAGGACTGCTGCAGCAGGTAGGACTGCTACAGCAGGTAGGACTGCTGCAGCAGGTAGGACTGCTGCAGCAGGTAGGACTGCTGCAGCAGGTAGGACTGCTGCAGCAGGTAGGACTGCTGCAGCAGGTAGACTGCTACAGCAGGTAGGACTGCTGCAGCAGGTAGGACTGCTACATCAGGTAGGACTGCTGCAGCAGGTAGGACTGCTACAGCAGGTAGGACTGCTGCAGCAGGTAGGACTGTTGCAGCAGATAGGACTACTGCAGCAGGTAGGACTGCTGCAGCAGGTAGGACTGCTGCAGCAGGTAGGACTGCTGCAGCAGGTAGGACTGCTACATCAGGTAGGACTGCTGCAGCAGGTAGGACTGCTGCAGCAGGTAGGACTGCTGCAGCAGGTAGGACTGCTACATCAGGTAGGACTGCTGCAGCAGGTAGGACTGCTGCAGCAGGTAGGACTGCTGCAGCAGGTAGGACTGCTGCAGCAGGTAGGACTGCTGCAGCAGGTAGGACTGCTGCAGCAGGTAGGACTGCTGCAGCAGGTAGGACTGCTACTGCAGCAGGTAGGACTGCTACTGCAGGTAGGACTGCTGCAGCAGGTAGGACTGCTACTGCAGCAGGTATCAGAATCAGAATCAGAATCAGATATATTCTGAACATATCCAGAAAACTGGCTATTCTATGTTCAGTCACAGAATACATGATATACAACACTATACAGTATACACTTATCATGAAACCACACACGTTTTCTCATTTTGTGACACCCTAACAACAGTCATTGCCATCTGTAGACCATATTACTATCACACCCTAGTTATCAGACTTGTGGTGGTAGGGCGGGGTGTACTGTTTGTTCCAGTTCTGTAAGGCCCTATAACCGAAAGACCGGCGATGCAGTTCGGTTCTTATCAGCGGCAGCTGTAAGAGCGGTGCCGCTGCTGAGCGTGTTACGCAGTCTGTCACCTGACATCGGTAGGTGAGTAGGTTAGCTAAGGCAGGCGGGGCATATTCCCTGCTCATAAGTCTGTTCAGTAGCGTGACATCGCAGGTCTGGATCATACTTTCAACAGACGGCCAGCCCAGCTCGGTCAGCGCTGCGGTGACGTGGTCGTACTTCTTCAGGTTCGTAACAATACGCACCGCGAAATGTACGACCTTTTGAAGCCGATCTCGCGGTTTGGCACACGCACCTCCCCAGACGCAAGCACAATACCTCATCAATGGGAAGACCAGCGTCTCAATAAGAAAAGCCCTGAGGTCACGAGGTAATTTGGAGCGTATCTTGGCCATGCCAACCAGAACATTGTTACAACGCTGTACAACCATGGATATATGGTGCTCCCATGTCAGTACAGGGTCTAGTACGACGCCAAGCACTTTAATCTTAGTAGCACCGTCCAAGACATGGTCGCTGAAACGGATGGTAAAATCTTGGGTCTTCCTTCTTCGCGTTTTGAACAGAAAGAACTCCGTTTTTGAGGGATTGATTTTCAAACTATTCTGCGTGAACCAGGTGAGAGCAGTATCCAAGGTGCTTTCAATCCTGGCCTTAAGAGCGTCAACGTTCTTGGGTTCGTCTGAACAATAAACTGGGCATCGTCAGCGTACAAAACTACCTTACCACCAGTGATGTGTGATGTAAAGTCGTTTGTGAACATAACGAAAAGCACTGGTCCCAGCACCGAACCCTGAACAACACCGTGTGTCACAGGCATCGGTACAGATGAACAGCCCCGAACAGTCTGGGAGCGACCCGATAACCAGTCCTCGAACCAGTGCCTATCAATACCATACCATCCTAGTTTTTCTAAGAGCATGTCATGTCGTACGCTATCAAAAGCCTTGGAAGTATCAGCTGTCACCAGCGTGGCTATACGACCTTCATCAATCTGGCGAGTTACATAGGTGATCGTGTCCAACATAGCAAGTTCTGTCGAGTGACCCTGACGGAAGCCGTATTGGTGTTGGCACAATACATGATTATCGTGCAAAAATGTCTCCAGTTGGGTACAAACGATGCGCTCACATAGTTTTCCTAATACGGACACAATAGATATAGGCCTGTAGTTGCTAGGTTCCTTGCGATCCCCCGACTTGAAAGTAGGCACTATAGTCGCTGTTTTCCACTTCGCTGGTATCCGACCAGTAGTCAGAGAGCTGTTGACTACACTGAGTAGGTGCGGTCCGACTGCTGGGCATGTCATTCTCAACATCTGTATGGTGACCCCATCGTCACCGGACGCGTGAGAACTGCCCATCCGTTGCAGCGCCGAAGACAGCTCAGGCAGTGTTGCAGGAACTATGCGAAACGCGTTCGCACATACCCTTGGTGGTCGTGGTCCTAGTGTCTCCCCGACGTTCACGGCGGCAGCGAGTGCTTCAGCTACGGCGGGGCCAACCGAAGCAAAATGCGTGTTGAGTTTGTTGGCCCACGCGTCAGCCTCTTCAGGCGAATCGTCATCAGTTTTTATGAATTTCTTGTCGGTAATGAAGTAGCGTCTGATGTTTGGCCATGTGGCTCGTCGATTCTTTTGAAATGTCTCCTTCATGTACGAGGAACAGGCTTTGTACATTGCGCTCTTTACAGCGTTTCTGCACTGTCTGAACCACTCTCTTGTGTCTGCACTTGGGTTATCATCTCTTAACTTCCGTGCATGGTCTCGCTCTTTCATTTTAGCTCTGAGGTCTTCATTGTTGGTGAGCCACGGACAGGGCGGGTGACGGACACGGATGCGTTTGACCGGCATGTGTCTGTCGATGTTTCTGTTCCAGATTTCCAGAAACTTGTCGAGCTTCTCTGTCGGACATGCAGATTCATAAACAGGTGTCCAATCGTCCAAAATCATGTCAAGCCTGAGCGCATCCGGGCATAGCTGCCTAGTTGACCTGATAGTGATTTATTTAGGCCGTCTCCGCACCCGGGCTCCCTTGACCCGAGCTGTGATCAGGTCATGGTCACTTAAATTACATGTGATCACCTCGGCGTCTGTGGTCAGATCAGGTGTATTTGTAATGAAATGATCTAGAAGCGTCGGCGTCGGGCTAGGGTGAGTCGGCGACTTTATCAACTGTGTCAAGCTATAATCTTTCAGCAGCTGACAGAAGGCTCCTACCCCAGGCTTGTGAGTATCCAGCAAGTCGAAATTGGTGTCACCGAGCAGGAACATCGGTTTACCCTTGGCGAGTAAATGTGTCAGCTGGTGACTGAGGTCTTGCAATGAAGGCGTGATGGCAGCGCAGGGTGGCCGGTAAACCACGCCGACGATGATCGGCCGCCGACTCACGACCCGAACCCACAGACAGTCGATGTCGGAGGTTGCAGACCTGATGGAAACTCTCTCAACTGTAAGTGAGTCTCGATAAATGATGCAGACTCCACCTCCCCTACATAAAACATTTCGTGTAATCTTCTTCCTGTCACATCTTAACAATGAGTAGCCTGGGAAGATCAAGAAATTGTCACTGACGTAAGGTGTCAGCCATGTTTCTCCTACGCACAAAACGTCGATGTTCTTTGCCAACAGTAGATCTTTCACATTATCCAGAGATGCATAATGGACCTCACATTAAGATGGCCGATCAAGAGCATTCCGTTGTGAGCATTAGTGTTGTGCAGATCGTTTCTTTGTCGCGGAGTCAACCGTGGTAGCTGTACCAGACGGCGGAGTTCGCGACTGGTCTCCAGAACCGGCGGAAATCGAAAGCCGTTCTGACCAGATCCCTCAATATAAGGACGATGCCCTACCTGAACAGGGATGGGCTGTCCTATATTGGGGGCGGATTCTGGAGACCTGGCTAGTTTTTTGTCTGAATTGACTGGGAGCTTCTGTGACGTCTGGGACCATACCTGCAGTCCAGACCAAGTTTGGAGTTGTTAATGATAATGGACTTCTTTCCCTGCCATTTTGACTCGCCCATTACCTCCTCAACTGCAGGGGAATCTCTTTCACTGGGATCTTGCCATAGTTCCCTTCTTACTATGTCAGCGTAGCTAACACGAGCTGCCACAGCGTTCCCGACTTGCATCAGTCCGGTTGGTCTCCTCCATTTCTCTCTCGTTCCTTGTTGGCCTCTTATGGGCTCCTGTCCTTTCTTTCCTCTATTTTCGCTCCAGCACTGAGAATCTTCTCTGAAGTGTCGTCTGATATGGGTCTGCTCTTGATGCACACTCCTTTGCCTCTTTGCATTTTGTGAATTCCAACACGTCTCTTCATCAAGTTCCCAGTTTCCATATTTATACTTCGTTCCTTCTGTTCTCCAAACTGACCGTCGGTCTCCATCTTTTCTGTAGCTGGCGTGACGCCATCGTTCTCTTGGCTGTTGGGAATGTACCCCATAGGCCTGGCCCATGCCAGCAAGATGTTGCTGTTTGTTTGTATTTGTCATGTGCTTTTGGTTGATGTATTGGTATTGGTGGTGCTTGGTGGGTGCGTCTCTAGGATGTACTTCTGTGTTCTCAGTCGGTGCTGGCGGAGACCGCCTCTTGACAGTTTCACTAGATGCAGTTAAGTGGTCTCTGCTCCGCCTATCAACTTGCTTCGCTTCCTGTCCGTGGGCTTCTGTCACTGTATGTGGAAGTGTTCTTTGAGTGTAGCTATTTGCAGGCTCCCTCTTTTCCTCCTCCGTGGTATCTCCTTTCGTCTGGCTGAGCCATGCCAAATACGTCGCACATGGGCCGCACAGTGTTTGTCTGGGCTGACATCGCTCGGCAGTCTCCTGATCCTCTTGGGCGTGCGTATGCTCGGCGCGTCCTGTAGTTCGTTTCAGCTCCTCCATCTGTTCTCGTAGTTCCTGATTCTCTTTCTTCAACAGATCAACTTGCACAGCAAGTGTGTCCTTCACGCCAGTTGTCTCAGTGTTGCTAACAAGCGTCCCGTCTGTTGTTATGTCAGAGGTGTCGGCGGATGGTTTAGTTGCTGTCTCGTCTTCAGTACTTCCCTGGATGTTTTGCTTCGTCATATGGTTGTTATCCATTCCGTTCCAGCCGTCTGATCGGAGATCGACAATGGTCACCTTTTCGTGTATGTCCTCGTCCGGTGAATTGTCAAGCGATTCGTACAGCTGTTGTGAGTTACAACTTTCATGAAATCCAACTTGGGAACATTTTGAGACTGCATCCATTCCTTTTTCTGTCAGACGATAGTAGCCAATCTGATTCTTCCTAGTAGCGCACACAATTGCTATTGCGTGTGGTATGTCCTTCTGCATGGAGTACTGTGTGTGTACGTCTACTGAGCTGAGAAAGGTATCATACAGTGGATGGGTGTGAATCCATCCTACTTGTGTAACCTCAGCTTTCTGCATTTCTTCTACCACCTTTTCTTCACGTCTACATTCGCATGTAGACATGTCACCAATCTGATCGGGAATGAATACATGCGAGATTGTGAGCTTATCGTCTTCTACATTGCCCGCAAGAATGACGAGAGTTTCCACATTGTTCTCTGAGTTAGCATGTACCTGCTCTAGAAATGATCTAACTAAGCCATCCGCGAGAGATATTCTAGTTCCATCAGGTTTTTCATGATTTTCACAGTTCTCACCTGAAAGTGTGACTCTTAGTTCATTAGCGATCTTGGTATCTTGCCTTTCATATCTCTGAGTAGGTTCTTGTGTGAAAAGATCCTGAGTAGAGAGTTGTACATGGTCTTCATTCAGGTAGGACTGCTGCTGGTAGGACTGCTGCAGCAGGTAGACTGCTGCAGCAGGTAGGACTGCTGCAGCAGGTAGACTGCTACAGCAGGTAGGACTGCTGCAGCAGGTAGGACTGCTACAGCGGGTAGGACTGCTACAGCAGGTAGGACTGTTGCAGCAGGTAGGACTGCTGCAGCAGGTAGACTGCTACAGCAGGTAGGACTGCTGCAGCAGGTAGGACTGCTACAGCGGGTAGGACTGCTACAGCAGGTAGGACTGTTGCAGCAGGTAGACTGCTGCAGCAGGTAGGACTGCTGCAGCAGGTAGGACTGCTACATCAGGTAGGACTGCTGCAGCAGGTAGGACTGCTGCAGCAGGTAGGACTGCTGCAGCAGGTATGACTGCTACTGCAGCAGGTAGGACTGCTGCAGCAGGTAGGACTGCTGCAGCAGGTAGGACTGCTACTGCAGCAGGTAGGACTGTTGCAGCAGGTAGACTGCTGTAGCAGGTAGGACTGCTGCAGCAGGTAGGACTGCTACATCAGGTAGGACTGCTGCAGCAGGTAGGACTGCTGCAGCAGGTAGGACTGCTGCAGCAGGTAGGACTGCTACTGCAGCAGGTAGGACTGTTGCAGCAGGTAGGACTGCTGCAGCAGGTAGGACTGCTACAGCAGGTAGGACTGCTACAGCAGGTAGGACTGCTACAGCAGGTAGGACTGCTGCAGCAGGTAGGACTGCTGCAGCAGGTAGGACTGCTACATCAGGTAGGACTGCTGCAGCAGGTAGGACTGCTACAGCAGGTAGGACTGCTGCAGCAGGTAGGACTGCTACTGCAGCAGGTAGGACTGCTGCAGCAGGTAGGACTGCTACAGCAGGTAGGACTGCTACAGCAGGTAGGACTGCTACAGCAGGTAGGACTGCTGCAGCAGGTAGGACTGCTGCAGCAGGTAGGACTGCTGCAGCAGGTAGGACTGCTGCATCAAGTAGGACTGCTGCAGCAGGTAGACTGCTGCAGCAGGTAGACTGCTGCAGCAGGTAGACTGCTACAGCTGGTAGGACTGCTGCAGCAGGTAGGACTGCTGCAGCAGGTAGGACTGCTGCAGCAGGTAGACTGCTACAGCAGGTAGGGACTGCTGCAGCAGGTAGGACTGCTACATCAGGTAGGACTGCTGCAGCAGGTAGGACTGCTGCAGCAGGTAGGACTGCTGCAGCAGGTAGGACTGCTGCAGCAGGTAGGACTGCTACATCAGGTAGGACTGCTGCAGCAGGTAGGACTGCTGCAGCAGGTAGGACTGCTGCAGCAGGTAGGACTGCTGCAGCAGGTAGGACTGCTGCTGTAGCAGGTAGGACTGCTGCTGTAGCAGGTAGGACTGTTGTACCAGGCCAGACACTGCGAAACTGGCGGTGAAGCGACATATTTCCGCTGATTGCAGACACACGGCGAAATGATATCAGCGTTTTTCGGAAACACCTGCAGTTTTATAGCTCACCGCTCACAGCACCGCTCACAGCACCGCTCACAGCCAGTCTCAGTCGCCTGACCTCAAAACAGCTAATCCAATCGCTATTTCAAAAGACTCGCTCCCGATGCCCATTTATTATACCAGTGGTTTCGAAGTAGAAATTAATCTTTTAAAGGGAAATAATGACCTTGTCCCACAAAAATGGAGTTAGCACTTAATTTCGACAGACGAGGCCAACATATTATGTAATTTATCACATTTTGCATATACAAATTCCTTCCGAGAGATATTTCAAGTTAAACTTGATAAGCGTTCCACACTTTTAACGACCAGTACTTGCAAATACTTTTCGGTTTCCATCAAACTCCGGGCTTTTCCCGTATTACTTTTTACGCAATGGCGTGGAAAATATAGTTTGCGTGCTGCTTGTGATTATATGCCCGCCCATCCTTTACAATTAACAACCATTGAATAATAAGGTAACCAAATTAGCACTTAACTTTTGCACCCAACGGCGGCCTAGTTAGTGGTTGCGACCCTCATTTTTTGAAAATTGGTTCATTTATTTTCAACATTAGGAGTTTTGTATAGTTTTGTCTCTGGCTGTATATAACACTGTGCTTTAGCTTATCATGATAAAAAAACATTCCCCCCCCAAAAAAAACAATCATTGGAAAACTGGCAATTGAAATCGGAAGTTCACTCTTGCACCCAACGGCGACCTATTTAGTGTCGGCGATTTGTTTGGAAGTGGCCATTCAACAACGTTGAACAGATTGATACAAAAGCGCCAGATGTGTCGCTTTCCAATAGTGGAGGGAAAATACTGATAATGAACTCCTTAACCCTATTTGTAACAGGCTCCTGGCTACCCCTATTTGTAACAGGGGGGGGGGGCGGATTCCGCCCCCCCCCCCCGGAGATCTCGAGATCTACCCGTCCGATTTTCAAAAATGAAACGGTGTTTGGTTCCCCTCAACAGGATCTACATTTATAAATAATACACAAATATAAATTTGGGATAGGGGGGCAACAGGGGGGAAAAAACTACACATTTTAGTGGTATTTTTGATCCAACATAGCTTTCATGTTTATCGACCGATTTTAACACAACTAATAGGAATCGATAGAGATTGAATCGGAAATTGATATATAACGGTGACGTTTGAAAATTCAAAAATGATAGGCGTGTGCAGGTCACTCAATATGGGGTGAAGTAAATGCGTAATAAAACCATTTTTTGATGTTTTTTTATATAAATGAAATGGTATGTGATTGAGACATTAGAAAACAGTTATAAATCATATTTTTTGCCATAGGCGGTACCAGGTTAGTGAAAAAGGGGGGTAAAATTGGGAAAAATATTAACCGCAGACAAGTTGCTACCAAGCACTATAAATATGTTACTGATCATAGATAGTTCCTTTTTGCATGTTGTACTTCATCATAGGCGTATCCATGATCCAAACTAGGACGGCGCAAGACCTTTTGATAAGTATATTATCCGCTATTATGATACTAACTAGTCAACAGTGACTATTTCACTTACAACTTCAATTAACATTGCTTACCCCCCTTTTTACCCTACCTGGACTCGCCTATTATCTTATAATCGTTCGTAGAGTAGCCTGTGGTGCGTGTTTCATCCGAAAACTGCAGTATGATATGTCATTGTACGCCCATGCCTCTTAGTTTCCTTGCAATAATATGACTCCCTTTTTCCATTCCTGAGCGCGCCTCTGCAAAAAATGACTTTATTCCCTTTTCTGGTCTCATATGTGCATATATTATTATAAGCTAAACGTATATTGCGCCGTTATCGCTGGCATATCGTCATCACCATGCCAGTCACCCCCCTTTTCATGTTCCTGAACACGCCCCTGAAACTCTATATGTAATACATTATGCAAATAATGGAAGCAGAAGCTATCTTTTACATCTTGATAGCTATAAATTCCCCTTACATTGCTCTATTGGCTTCCCGCCAAGCATTGAATACTTCCTGGAAACCCCCCCCCCCCTTTTCAAGCCCCTGAAACCGCCTCTGCCATGCAATTTTGTATGATATTTCATTAACATCATCTAATTTGCACTTGTTGCAATCACTGTAAGCCGATGTAACTCCTTCATACTTGATGCAGTTAGGAAGAAACCGTGAAGATCGCATTTCCGTATTTTCGCCAAATGTCGCCTCCGAACCCACCCAAAACTGTGCCCTGGAACCGCCTCTGTTCAAGTTAAGAACTCAAAATTTTGCCTCCAAATGCGGAGTTCAATTCTATGAAAAGTCCCAAAATTTCATGGGCCTGCTCCCAGCCGTTCTGGAGATATCTGCGAAAAATATGAGGGGGGGGGGGGGGCGGAATCCGCCCCCCTGTTACAAATAGGGTTAAGAAGTATATGTACTTGCTTTTTTAATTTTTCCAAACTTCCAACTTTTAATAAGGGAATCATTTTATTTAATTCTTAAATTTAGATCACACCATTTTAATACCATGACGGTAGCCAAAGGAATTGTTGCTAACAAAATCAAAAGGTCATTATTTCCTTTTAAACGGTTTTAATAACTGATTGATTTTGCGCATATTCTGTTTTTTGTTATTCTTCTGGCTGGCTTTCATTTCAAATCCATATCGGAGGGACTTCGATACTAGTGGAAAATGCTTCAGGAAAACTGAAGCCATAGAAAATGGACACTGATTCAGAAAAAAAAAACAAGATGCGAAAATAAAAACTAGGTCGTCACTTGGCCCGATTCCACTCCGAGTCTCTTTGGCTTCTCCCTGGAGTTGACGGCGCGTGTGACAGGTTTGGACGTCCCCCGGACCAAATGAAAAATGAGCATAATCTTCCTTATCAGCTCGACTGCAGCCGGATCGGATGAGGTATCGCACAGTCTCTGGTGACGCCCCAGTCTCTGATGATCCGGTCAAACTTCGCCCACTGAGTCGTCTTGGTCACGTTCCGGCGATCAAACTTTGTTTCTCGATATCTACGTTTGTGTGGCTCTTTAATGGGATCTGGATCAAAGCAACTGACAGTCTAGTGTGTCATATCATTATGTGGACGT